>CM056377.1:17621808-17622826 GCA_029718625.1 Synaphobranchus kaupii | reverse complement strand
AGTTTTGATGCAAATACTTTGCATTTTGAGTGTCAGGGTTTACGCAATGATCAGAAGGTGCTATACATTTGGTGACATTGTTGTAGCGATTGACTGACTTAGTGTCTTTTGACGCATGTGGTTATCATTTTGATTGTTATAGTTTCTTTTGAACGGGTGGTATAGTGTTATGAAAAATTATTTTACTGTTTTGGGGATTGCACTTAGAGTTTTGGGAATGAGGTTAGAGTTTCAAGAAATGCATCCAAGCGATTGAGAAAAACTGTATGTATCTTTTTCATCTATAGTATGGTTGTTTTACTTTTTTATTTTGTATTTTTTGTTTTTCACTGCTTCACAACCAATCCCCTCTGGGGACACTGCTTCTTGCTCCATTTGTTTGCACTGGAACCCTTAGCATTTATATATGTTTGTGAGTATTGTGTTCACAATTTGCACCTGTGGGATGGAATTGACAGCATGTGTTCTCCGTTACTCTTCAAATGTGTGAAGGGAAGTTACTCACTCCAACACCCATCATGCTGGCCTTATCTTTTGTACAAACACAATGCTCATTATACATAGTATTTTGCATGCAATGATTTACCCAATGAACAACTGTGTCATTGCGAATGGGAAATGTACATAGCCAATTGAGAAAAAAACAATGTGTTTTGACTGGAATGTCGAAGTGGAATGAGGATTGCATCTACACTATGACAACTGCATTTAGTGTTTTGCATTCTGTGTGAACACAATGAGAAGTGAAATAGTGTATTGGCCAATTGCCTTAATGGTGTGGGGTTTTGAGGCACTGTTAAGAGAATGAGGTTAGAGTTTCCAGAAATGCATCCAAGCGATTGAGAAAAACTGTAAAAATTTTGGTTAAATTGCACATTTTCTTGTGATCCTGTGAGAAAGTTACTCTGAAAAAGCAAACCGCAAAACAAGACTAGCAGTGTAACAGTACTGCAGTGTAACAAGTACAATACATTATTTATATTACTGCAGTGATATTGTACATTACTGCAGTGATGCT
>CM056377.1:17406808-17619308 GCA_029718625.1 Synaphobranchus kaupii | reverse complement strand
ACACACGCTCACGCTCACGCGCACATGCACACGCACACACACACACACACACACACACACTCACACGCACACGCACACGCACACACATACACACACACACACATACACACTCTTTCAGAGAAATAAAAACTCTCAGTACAAACACTGGGAGAGTAATCTTCCTGGCAGGTACTGCTAGGCCTACTAATTACACTTACAATGTGAGCACTGTTACCGCAACTATACGGTACAATTGTTAATATTACATTCAAAATACTTTTGTGCCGTGCAGATAAAGCACCTGATGTTTAAACAGGGAATTCATTTGAGAGAGACGGATAGTGTGATGGGGGAGCGTAAGAAGAAAAGAAAAGAGCAAAGAATGTGGAGGAGGGGGATGTGGTGCAAAAAGGGAGTGAGTGAGAGTAGGAGACAATGAAAAGGAGCAGTTAACAGACCGGTCAAGAGATAAGTGAGAGGACACACGAGGGCAGAGGGATGGAGATAAATTACACTGCAATATAGGCTAACCAAAACAGGCTCCTTCCACAGCTAGCTTACAGTGTTTCTGGTAACATATGAAGGGTAATTTGGAACCGATTTGAAGATAATTGGGCTATATTCACATAGGCCTATACATATTACCTACAACGTCCTTCTACAGGGCTACATGAATGTGTTATTTTATGTTTCTATAAAAATGCTAATTTTTAACGGAATACAGAGGAACTGAGTGTTATAACGAACAGGGCAGCGGTCGATACAAAAATAAACGTTAAAAATACACATTCCTTTTGCGCAAAACTGTTGGACTCGTCCTGCTGGCGGGAGGCCACTGAAAACCACCTGCTCCGACCCCAGCTGTCAAACAAGGGAAATTTCCACTTCTCATTGACAGGACGCAGGTCTCCTTGACCCCTCCTTAATTGCGCGCATTCCTGCGTTCCGCAACACAGACTTCCTTACACGGACTTGAGTTTCCCCGGCTTGCGGCTAATAAGACATCGATGTCCAAGCGGTGTTCTCGGGTTCCCCAGTTTTCTGGCCACAGTCTGTCGAAGCCGCGCGTTTCACTAGCGCGTCTCTAAAGCGCAATGGACAGCGGAGCTGGAGAGAAGTGGTTTCAGGGGAAACGGAAGACTTTTTATGTGATCTGCCGTGATTTTTCCCCTCATCCTTTTTGTAACCTGAATCTGCATTCTTTCATGTCGAATGGATTAACCGCGGTTGAGACAGAGGTGTCATTTAGGTCACTGATTAGCTTAAAACTCCTTGCAACTTATTTATTAAAACCTCAGTTGCCGATTGAAAGAGGAATAAACTGCAGCAAACACGGCCCTCAGAGTCTCCGACACCTCTGTTTTAAGGCGAGCGCGTTTAAAAAAGGTATTTGTTTGGTACTGTAAACGTTTCTTGGTGAATCTATTATGGGAACGAGTCAGACTTCCTAACCGAGGGGTTTATGGTTCAAATCCCAGGTGGACCGCTGACTTGGCGCATTTAAGCATGTTGCTCAATCTAAATCGTGAAAGCAAAAAACTGCACTATGTGTAAGCCTATGTATAGATCGTGTATGTGGGTGTCTCTTAAAAACACAATTGCAATTACGTCACACACACTGCAACGACTTCATTCATGTCTAAATGACTTATAAAGGCCTTGACATGTGGCTTAATACTGAATGTGCTATGCCTCAGAAAGTTTTTACTTTCCAATTATTTCTCATTTTTTAGTGTTGCAAAGTCAAATTAAAATATATTTAAATGGGATTTCCTTCTACTCCTATTTTGAGTACCTCTCAATAATGTCAAAATGAAATTAAGTCTTTAGATGTCTTAAGAGTGGCATTAAAAAAACTTAATTACTTAATTGATAAGTATTCACAGTATTCACACAAACAACCTAAATTTTGCTTGGTGAATTCCAGTTTTATTGATGAGATCAGACTAAATACTTTAGTTAGGTGGCAGCATCACGCTAAGGGGTTGCTTTAGGAGGGATTGGGAAGCTTGTTGCTATCAAGGCCAAGATGGATGGAGCCAAGTACAGGAAAATCCTTGAGGAGAACCTATTTCGACTCACAAGAGACCTGCGTTTAGGGCAAAAAAATGTGTGGTCCAACAGGACAATGTCCAAAAGCACACAGCAAAAACTACAAAGGAATGGCTTACGAACAGAAAGGTCATTATTCTGGCTTGACCCCAGCCAAAAACGTCCCATTTAAAATCTGTGGTATGATCGCAATAATTGCTGTCAATTGATGTTCTAGATATAAGTTGGGAGAGTTGGAGCAAATTTGCCTGGAGGAATTCAAGATCTAAATGTGGTTATAAAGACATACCCAAGAAACACTTACAGCTGTAATTGCTGCTAAAGGCCTATTTACAATGTATTGAGTCTGTGGGGTGAATACTTTTGTAAATGAGAAATGTAAGTCCTTCATTTAAAAAAAGAATTTTAATAATAAAAGTTTTGCATCATAAATGTGTTGAATGTATTGTGTTCTCAGGGAGGATATTTCAATGCATTAAGTTTTGAATGTGTAACAAACAGGACAAAAAGTGAAAAGGTTTGGGGGGGGGGGGGGGTGAAGAATATTATCTGAAGACACTGCATTGCCTTTTGATGCCAGTTCAACCTTTGATGTAATTACAGGCATCAATCTGATTCAAATGACTCGACCAAATTTTGGACTGCAGGCACGCTTTGTGAACAGCTGAGTGACTGTGGCCGGATGGTTCCGGAACCATTATTGATGCAGACAAACAAATGGAGGAGAATTGGCCACTACAATTGTATCAGATTGCTTCATGCAGTCAGTGAAGGGCGGATCAGATGATACGTATTCCCTCCTCAGTCTGCACCATATTCTTATTTATTCTATTATTGTGCTATTATATTCTCATTATTTGTTATATTCATCTTTATTATTATTTATTTTACTCCAAGCTAAGAACCCTGCAGTTGAGCCTATAAGTTTATTATTATTATTATTATTATTATTATTATTATTAATTATAGATCAAGAAGGTCAGTTTGCGTTTATGGAGGTAAACTGGTTTACATTCTGAAACTGAAGTTAGTATGTTTTGTTTTATACTTTGTACTTATTTAATGATAAAGTTAACTTATTAACCATGAAAGAATTTTCATTGAAAAACAGACTCTTGCACACCAACAAGGGCAACTTCAATAGCACATTGAATCTGACTTTATCCAGTTATTTTGGGTGGTGTTACTGACGGTTACTTCTGTTGATATACGTTGAATACCTATAGAAGACCAGTGAATCAGTGTTGCCTAGGATTCCAATGCACGCCCAGGTCAGAGGTCAGGAACGCAGGAACACATCTTCTGAGAAAATGTCGCTTGAGTACACAGAACTGTGAGATAACTTGTATGCATAAGCGTGTACATATGTGAATGTGTGTATTTATGCGTGTATGTATGTGAATAAGTGTGTGTGTGTGTGTGTGTGTGTGTGGGAGAGAGGAGAGGGAGGGGCAGAGAGAGAGAGACGGTGGAGAGAGGGGGAGGGAGAGAGAGAGAAACAGGCAGAGAGCCGGGAGGGCCAGTCTCTGAACTGGTTTCCACTTTGCAATGCACAAATCAAAACTCAGGCAGTCTATCCCAGGAGGACAGGCCAATGGAGAGGGGCGCAGGAAATTGGGGCCGAGCCCCAGTTCCGTCTCCGTAGCATTAACACCCCTCCCCCTACTGCTCCCCACCCCCACCTCCAGCTCAATCTTGCCGTAGTCACACAATCCTGCACAAGGGGGATGGGCTATCATCACCATGTCAACAAGGCAGATCTGAGCTAGTATGTGTGTGAATATGTGTGTGTGTGAGTGTGTGTGTGTGTGGTGTGTGTGTGTGTGTGTGTGTGTGTGTGTGTGGTGTGTGTGGCAGTAACGGTAATCACAGCAGGTCTACATATGGACAATCAAAACAAGCCAAAAGCACTCCCCTGCCAAAGTCAGAGGATGTAATCAGCTCCTCTCTGAGTATCAGCGGCTGCCAGTCCTGTTTCTGAAAACGGTCATGGACTATCTACTAATAAATCTAATTAATTAATTAAGGCTTTTCAGCCAGCACCGTCTATTTCTCTGGGAATTTTATTTAACCTGCATGACCTCCCTGCAAACACACACACACACACACACACACACCACACACACACACACACACACACACACACACACACACACAAAAACAACTTTGTAACATGTAGCTTAAATAGGTATATCCCATAGAAGCTGTCAGTGCGCTATGGAAGCTCATTTTAGCTTTATGATTATCCCATAATGCCACATCATTTCATGTTTATGAACATAATTTGATCACTGCTGTCTCTCCCTTTGCTTTTACTTTAAAAACACTTGACCTATCAGGTACAGTTATATAAGCCATGATATGTGAAAGTCTAAACTGTATGTATTTGCATTCGGGTGTATTTAGTATATAAAAGTGGTATATTTACACACTTTCGAAAGGGGTACTGCGCATATTGATTATATTTAACTTGAAGGTCTTTGCCATTCGTGCAGCCCATTCTCGCAAAGGTGCATGCCTACACCACTTCGGGTTAATAAACATAGTTAATTATTAAAGCTTTTGGATGCAAAATAAATTCAGTGTCCGGGCAAACGCACACTGCTGTAAACCACTCTCTAATTACGGCGTTAATTTACTGGAAAGGCTAAAGAACGCTACAGCCCGGTTACTATATTTATCGTAAAGGGCTTCTCGGTTAAACTAATTCGGATTGCATACCTTTATACAAGATCCGGTGTGAGGCTATTTGTGTCTTAACCGGCAGGGTGGGCTACACTAAAAATACACTAAAATACGTTTCTTTAAACAACGATTAAAATGGTGGAAGTGTAGGTTTATTTGCAGGTAGCACACAAAGGTATAAACCATACAAAAAGGCGAAAAATCCGCATTAGGCCCTATATATGAAATACATACATGCAAATACATCTCTTTTTAGTCTGTCCATCCCTTGCCGGGGGTACTTCTCTTCCAAGTAGCCTATAATTTAGATTCCTGCGTCTCTTCAGCATTCGAAGTCCTGGGAGATGCTGCCATTCATTGCTGAGTTGAATGGACTACGCTACACTCCTCATAGGTGCACCCAAATGAATATAGTGCCTTTACCTCGCATAGACATGTGCGAGTCACGCCCGTCCAATGAGGATGAATCGCAATTCGCACCTCAATGACACTTTGCCATGACAACGATATCAGTTAATTTTATAGGACAGTTAGGTAGGCCTACACAAAAGCACCACATACAACATACATTCGAAAACGTGGGTGAATTCGATTACACAGTCGGAAGCTATACATGTATTTCTTCATGCATTTCAGGAGAACGAGGGTCTTTCTCCGTGTTACACGACGATCGTCTGGATGAGATGACAGCTGAGCGATTCACATGAGCCTACGGGAGCCTTACAGAACGGCTGGCGGTACAAGCAATAGGCAATGCTGCACAATGCTGTTGTCCTGACTATAGATCACCATTCCTCAATAGCCCCCACATGCGCAGGAATAGACACATACTGAATCGCAGACTGAAAAACGGTGATAACCACAACGATAGCATCGCCCTCTCTGTGTAGGGGCATTCAATCAAACCCCTTTGGGCGTTCGTAACGAATTTACGCAGTATTTTTCGGCCACAAGCAAAAGTTCACCAAGAGTAAAATCAAACCGAGGAATACATTTTTCCGTCATTCAGAATTAATGGTAATACGCGCAATAGCAGTTAGATATAAGAACCCCCAGCATTTCTCGACCACCAATTGAACCAGCTCGGGACAGCACTAGAAAAAAGTGGCGGCGATGGACGCAATATCCTGACTATCCATAGCTACCCCGTCTGCTCGTCTAGCCCTGCAATTACGCGGTCTCCGTACGGGACGTTTCCGGCGGTTTCAGTCACGACAAGCTGAGGCCCCGCAAGGTGCGGGTCTGACAGATTCGGGACGGATGAGTCACGGCGCCTCTCTCTCCGACAGTGGGGAACCAGATCCAAGGCAGACTGAATCAGCCGAATCCGATATTAAGAGCTATGAAAATCATCAATCGTCTCCTCCTCCGCCTCACTCGATAAAAATGTTAAAGAACAACAACTAGACAATAACTGCAATAATAATAATAATAATAATAATAATAATAATAATAATAATAATAGGCTAATAATAATAGCCCAAAAATTCAATTACTTTGCTGCAATATAATTGTAAAATGGATTACGATAATAGTGATTAAAAATAAATACGGTATAATTATTAGTATTATTATCATTGCCCTAGGCCTATATATAATAACATATTATTATTATTCACACTATGTAAAAAGTAAGCATCTGTAAATGCTGTGTCACAACTATTTCCAGTACAGATACGAGTGCAAGAATAGTAAAATAATATGAACGCTGCGAAAAATAAAGCCATTGTGCAGCATTGTATATCTCCCGCAGGCATAGCTTTGGCTCCTTGCAGCCTCGCCCCTTTCTTGCTCAACTCACCACACGGAGCCGTAGGCCCCCGAGCCCACGGGCGTCAGGTTCTGGTACCGTTCGGGAACCTCCAGACCGTCTTGTTCAGCTCCTGTCGATAGTAACCCGGTCTGGCGGACATTATTCGCCGTCACAGCGCTGCCAGGGCCGGCCACAGCTCCACGCAATCAGCGGCAAGTGGAGATATACAGCACTCCGGCAGAGTGCAGGAATCGCTGGGTATCAGGCGCCGGCCGGCTTTCTCCACTTGTGTCTTTTTCCTCTATCTACACAGAGAACACAGGGACGGGAGACCGTGATTGTCGATGGAGGAGGAGGGAGAGCTAATTTCTTATTCTGTGCACGGAGTAGCCTACCGGGGGGGTGGAAGAGGGGGGATGGGGTATGGTTTCAGTGTGAGTGAATTTAAACAAGTGACTCCTTGTCCGTTATCCTGGAAAATACACCTTTTGATTTCCCCACATTGTGTGGCGCCTCTCTCAGAATTAATACGATGTTGAAGATGCGAATGGTGATGGCGATGTTATTCGAACTGTAGCTATATATGCCAATACAAACCAACTGAATATAGACATACAGAGGCAATGATGTCAAATGAAACATTGTTTTCAAATTGCCGAAAGGCAATTAGCGAATCTGTACAGATCCATGGGTTATTCTTTCTGGCATTCTGCAATTCCTGAAGTCAATTTAGTCAAGTTGGATTAGTCAAGTTAATTCCGTTGATCTCAATCACGCAAAAACCCCAATTTACAAAGCGAAGCGCATAAAATTGTAAGCCTATTTGATCAAATTTAAACTACGGACATACGCATAATCGCTCAAATAAAATAGTAGAGAGCAATATCGCTCACACACCGCCTATGCGTGCCCAAAATAAACTTTTGATGCGAAGGGACTTGACTCATGGAAACTTAAGGCCAAGTACCAGTAAGTCATTATATAGTCAAATTTCAACCCTCCCTTTTAGGGTGAAAGAGTATGACATGAGTTTGTCATTTAAAAAATTCTGCTATTCTGCTAAGTATAATATCAGTGATATAATTTTATGCTATAATTTTTTTTGCACGGCCCATATATTAATTTAGATAGGCCTACAAACGGGGACAGTTTTTGTGTTATTAATTTATGGACTATAGCAGGGATGCTCGACTACTTATTTCCCGTGTTTTACATTGGAATGTAGCAGTCCCACAGTACATATAACTCACGAATAGATGGCGCTATAACACTATACGTACACTTTACACAACTCCAATATTAAGTAGCTACAGTACACGGGGTCCGTCCCAATATTCTTCACTCCCCCAGTCCCCACCTCCCTTCCTCCAATCCCTACGACCACTCCTCCTACTAACCCGGAAGTATATGGAGGAGGGAGGGGAGGAGGGGAGTGGAGGAAAGGAGCCGTGAAGAAAATTGTGACAGCGAATCTGCTTCACCGATCCAGAAAAAGAGTTCAAAATGGTTATAAAACATATATCACATAAATTGATTCATTTAGTGAGGACACCTCTCTTTAACAGCTCTTTAATTGGTTGTTGTCCCTTACAGTTGGACATCGAGACATTTTCGACCGAACATGCAATAATGTGCATATTACAAAAGTACTCATGGAAGATGAGAGTTGTCCTCCAAGAGCTCTTAATTTCTGGAAAAAACACCTTCTCAAATGTTTGGCGTGATCCAAATAGATTTTTAATACCAAATAAAGTCAAAGAATAGCACTTTAGGATTTTACATAGGTATTATCCTTGTAACCCCTTAAAAAGTAAGTATCGAGAGGAAATCTCTTCAAATTCCTCAATTCGCATTTTGTAATATAGATGAAGAAACTCTGGTTCATTTATTCTTTAGATGTCCCTATTCATTTTACCTTTGGAAAGATATATCTCTTATTATTTTTAGTGCATTCTGCAGGCTGGTAGAAATTAAGGAATTGATGGTCTTGTTTCTGAGCTGTGATACAGGCACATCTTTATTGGATGATGCCATTAAACTTTTATGCCTTCTTGATAAGTTTCACATTCACAAATCGAGAGCAACTGGCTCAAAACCAAATTTTTGATTATTTTCTGCAGACCTAAATATCATTCTCAGATCTTTGAAGAATGTACATCCAAATAGAAAGGCAACTAAAACATCTCTCATTTTGCAAAAAATGATAAGCTCAATGAAATAAATTTATTATTGTTCTTTTTTTTTCATGATTGTATTCTTAGGCCTACGTTTTTGTATTTATTTTCATTTCAATTAATATTTTTTATTGAAATTATGAATATTTATTTACTTAATTTGTGTTGTAGGATATCTAATATTTAGATATAAGATATAAGTACCCCCCCCCCCCCCCTTTATCTCTGTTGCTCTCTGTCTCTCACTCACTCACTCACTCACCCAAACAAACATCAAAGATATGTCTCTCACCCCTCTCCCCCCCTCCCCCACATCTTAACCCAATCAGGACAGGGATGCTCTCCCTGTAAAGATATTTTATGGAGCCGCAGAAAAAGAAGTTAGTCAGTTTTGGAGTTTGTTTAGAGAAGAAGTTCATCCTTTTTGGTTCCTTGTGCGTGTCCTTTTGTTCCTGTTCAGCTGGAGGGTAAATAATATTGGCGATTTTTGGCTTATCTTCTTTCTTTACTGGTATATTCAAATTAATGTCTGGTTTAATGTCTTCTCTTTTGTAAATTACAAGTAGTCAGCCTACACTCCTTAGTGAATGTATGATTTCAAGTCATTATTCAAATTGACTGTTTTCATTTAATTAAATTATTTAATCTCAATACCTGATTTTGACCTTGTTTTGGCTTGTTGGTTGATCCACCAGGTTACTGTTCGACTTACCTATCAAAGAATTTGGCGATTTAATTGATGATTGTCATTTTTAATAATAGTTATTAAATTAAATAACGTAAAACATATTTTGATGTAGGTAGGTTAAGTGAGGGGTTCTAGCACGCAATATCGCTTGTGTTCAGTATTCAGAGTGCCGAACGTTTTAACAAGGGTAGATATTGACTGTTGGAACCGCTGGATTCAGATAATACACATTTTTATCTAATCCTCACTTACCCAACAGTATATATGTATATGTCCAATTGTTTTGTTAGGAAGCATCCCCCGTACTTCTGATTGAGTATTATTATATATCATATAGCATTCATTCAACAATGTAATAATTATAACAAAAATGTAAACCTGATGTCATTATGTAACTTTGCATTGCTTATGCCAGTTATGCTTATGGCAGTTATGCTTATGCCAGTTTCCCGCAATCGGAGTCGCCAGTTCCCACAGTCTCAAAAATGTGTGTAAGAATGAATCATACTCTGCGTAAAGGTGCGCATGTTTTGACGTCAAGTTTGTTTTTATAAATCACATATCCATGCATGGGGAAAGTGGTGTAGCATCTTTTTTGTACGTATGCACCGTTTATACATGAGGCACCAGATGACCATTTTTAGCATTTAGGACTTTGCTGAAAATACAAACTTAAAAAAAAATATATATATATATACTACTTGACATGGTGACACTAGGAGGGTAAAAAATCCCATTACACATCGTCCAACTGAAAACAATTAACATATTTGAAGAATTGTAATTCTGATTGAAACAAAAACCAGTTTACACTGGGATTCCAAGGACCAGGGTTGGGAACCACTACCTGAAATGCAAGTCTTAACTTCAATTAAAATCTACAGATTATTCAAATGTAATATGGTGATTGGAATAATTCCAATGCAAATGTCCAGAGTTCCGTTATTTTAAAAATTAATTCCTGTATAATGGAAAGGCCAGCTCCTGTACGTGTGTCTGCGGTATACAAATATGAACCAATCAAATTATGACAAATTATAGCAGTAGAACATGGCCATGGCCACAGACGCATGCACAGGAGCTGGCCTTTCCATTATACAGGAATTCATTTTTAAAAGGACAGGTTTTTCTGCTGTATACTGTAGACAAATGTATGGTTGTTTTATAATTCAGAACTCACTATATTGTAATTGTAAATGTGTAGCATTAAGAAAAAAAGGGTTTCAGAAGTTCAGGGTTAATGCAGTTACCAAGACCTTGGTTGTGAATTATGAATTGGTTGATTGATTATTATGGATGCTGTTGCAGTTAATTTGATTATGACACACACAAAAAAACAAAATAACTGAAAATCACAGAATGCTTTAATGGTTGTAAAAATATGGAAGGCTTAGTTGAGTCAATACAATCTTTCTGCAGGGGGACCTTTTTAATGTGACACAATCTGCAGGAGCAAAAAGGATTGATTGACACCGAGCTACATTACGGGTTTGCTACACGTGCAGTGGCAGTAAACTTCTGACATAACCATCTGCACCGGCCACTCCACCCTCTTATAGCGGCTTTATCATCATGCGCGTGGCGCGGTAGGAGTAGGGACTGGTGCCCTTCCACCTGTGCCAGTGGAGGCCGGACCCCCCGCCCGGGTTCTTGCCGGCCGGGTGCCATTCGCCGTTGAGACTGGCCGACCCACAGTTGCTGTACCACCAACCCCCTTTCCCTTTTTCCAGGCTGCAGTTGTCTGTGGCGATGTCGTCGGCGATGCAAGGTGTGCAGCCGTCGTGGTCCCGGTCCTTGGTGGTGAAGCCGTAGCTGTTTTGGCTGCTTTCCCTTAAGGTCCCGTGGATGCCGTCGCCTTCATGGGACAGACGGATGGATGCGGGAAAACAAGAGTGGTCAGAAATAATAGCCTCGGGTTTACCGACAGAAAGATCAGCCAAACTGGGTTTGAAACCAGAAGAATTTGCACCATATCAAGATCAAAGCTTTATTATTATCACAGATACAAATAAAAACCAAGAGTCACTTGCATTGATGAATAAATCTGAATACTATTAAAGTTAGAGGGTCATGTCCTTGTGCAGTACAGAATTGTTTTGGAGCGGTGGGTAACAAAAACCAATGGCGTTTACCTGCTGTGCCACTGTAATCCCCCACACTCAGCTTGAAGTTGTCCTTCACGGAGCCCACATTGAAGCCTCTGTACTCCGCATAGACGGTGCCCCCCTCAAAGTCACACAGCTCCACTCTCAGGACCCACTTCTCCCCCTTGGTGATCGCCCATAACTTCCACAGCCCCAGCCAGTGGTCAGCTGCAGCCAAGAAGGTAGAGGAACATAATACATGAGGACAACAGACCATTCAGCCCATCTAAAACATAAGAACACATAATGAGGAGAACAGGCCATTCAGCCCATCTAGAACATAAGAACACATAATGAGGAGAACAGGCCATTCAGCCCATCTAGAACATAAGAACACATAATGAGGAGAACAGGCCATTCAGCCCATCTAGAACATAAGAACACATAATGTGGAGAACAGGAGAGCATCCAGCACTGTGACGCAATTAGTCTCCACATCTACTCAAGTTGTTCCTCACATGCTCAGTTATGACTTTGCATAATCACAAAGTCATGTTTTTCCGGAACATTGTTCTGGTGTGTTCTTAAGCGAAGACCCTTGAGGATTTCGTACTCTATTCAGGAATCCCAACAGATAACGAACACGATCAGGACACATTTTGGTTGCCTTCATAAAAGTCTTAGAAATGACATTGATTGCAAACGATGGGTGGAGCTGGCCATCACATGACCAGAGTCGCCCCATCACCCTTAGATCTGGCCAGTGTTCTCCAATGCATTTTTTTAATGCATGGGTGAGTATTTTGATTGATTGATTGATTGAAACCTTTATTTATACAAGGAAGTCCCACTGAGACCAAGGTCTCTTTTTCAGGGGAGCCTTGTTGGCAGTCAGTTACAACATTTACAAATACAAAGTTACAACTCATGTACAGATACATTCACAAATATAGTAAATATACAGATAAATAAAATATTATGTTTTTATTTATGATTTTAATCTGATGAGTATTTTTTCTGCATTCCACCATTTTCCAAGAGTTCAGCTTTAAAGCCCTTTAAAGGGTCTGGAATAATTTTGTGGTTGTATGTATAGAGAAAGCAACATTTGTCATCATTACACAGTATTTAAATAAGAGGAAGTGGATGTCATCCATATGACTTCAAATTGTCTTTTGCAAAAACAGAGGTGATTTGGTTTTGACACATTTGGTCCCACCAATTATTCTGAGGGACAGAATATACCAAATGAGGATTTTTTTGGGGGGAGGAATTTCCCTTTAAGTATTCACGTGTCAGCAGGAGGTGTTTGTGGAGGTGTGCGAGTTGCGTACCTTCACGCTTCCCGAATCCGGCTTTGTATGCAGCCCAATTCCTTTGGAAGGACACTGCTCCCCCCGTGCGCCTCTGGAAGACAGTCCAGCACCCGTCCAACCGCATCTCACAGTACACCTGAGGACGGAGACTCGCAATGAGAAAGAGACTCAAACAAAAATCACATCCTCTCAGCTATACATCTCAATGAAAATACCCACTTAGGCCCAGCAGGGATTTTTCCTGATGGTTGTAATTAAAATTAAAATAATTAAAATGAATAAGTAAAAAAATATATTACTATAAGGTGTAAACCATTTTATACATAGTGCCTTTCCACATCTTTACAATAAAAACAGCAATAATAATCATTTATAGAGGGAATTTCCAGATTTAAAACAAGACCAGGGGAGATTAATCAGGAAATCCTCTCTGTCTCCAGTTTAAATTTACATTTAGGCATTTCACTGATGCTCTAATCCAGAGTGATTTACACTACGCAGCTTACATTTATCATACAATCCATTCATAGAGCTGTATATTTATGTTATGCACCTTGATCAAGGGTACCATCTAGGAAGCAAACCTGCAACCTTTCAGCCAAGCTGCCTAGCCATTGCGCTGTACTGCGTCATTTAGACCTCTAGCCTCTAAAAACCTGCATTTCCTGATTAAATAGAAATAGACCACGCCCCCTGCAGTATAAACGGTGTCCGTAGTGACCGTAACCGTCTGCGCTTGCGGCTCCGCCCTCTCCCAGGGCCTGCTCAGGCCCACCTCAGCCTGAGAGTGTAGACCAACAATGGTGGCAACAATACCTTGAAATCCTTTTTGATTCCCTCTGGTTTGATCGTGTGGAGGCCACTGGTGGCTCCAGGGTTGATCTTAGATATTTGGGTGCAATCTGTTCCTAGAACTTGCCGGAAAGAGTGGGTTGGGGGGTCAGTTTCGCTGAGCAGGACAGAGTCACTGCCCAGTTCTGATTGGACGGTGCATCTCCCAATAAAAAAGTCCAGATGGTCAGAGTTGGAGAGATCTCCCGACTCATCTAACAGTCTTGGAACAATATTTACTGTAGCAGCAAGAAGCCACAGCAGGGGTGTGATGGCTTAGACACTGGTCAGATTCTAAGAGGGTAGTTTCCACGCACAATCCACAGTCTATGGCTGAATCCCAAATTGAGCTCTCTGGACACGTGGACGATGGACTTTCAGACTTTAATGGCATATTTCCAGGGGCAGGTAATGGTGCAGACTTGTTGTAAATTACTCAATAACTTGTTTAAAAGGGTGGGTAGAGGGTGCGAAAAGTCCGTATAAGAGCAAATGTTTTCACAATGGGTCAGCTCTAAGCACTCGAGGGCTGAATCCCATTCTCTGGACTCACAGACTTGTGGACTCAAAGGCGGGTTCTCGTTAGTCAATGAGTGCTTTGGGCTGACCCATTGTGAAATTGTTTTTGGCAAGTGCTCTTATGCTGACTTTTCGCACCCTCTACTCTTTTTTGCAAGTCCCAGAAATACACAGTTAAAGTCCACAGTTCACAAGTCCAGACAGCTCAGTTTGGGATTCAGTGATGGACTTGACAAGAACGCGCCGTTGAGTACACACGTCTGCAAGTCCACCCAAACCGTGGCTGTGCAGCTCAGCCGGTGGACCGTGGTGGTAAAAAGCGGTGACTGGCTGTGTGAATTTTGGAGGGCACGCACACTGGCACGGCGATGGGACGAACCAACAAATACGACTCAGTGCTCTGAATAAGGGGTGAATATGAATTGTGCATTTACTTACCCGTAACAGGGGAACCTGCATGGGTAATCTGGAAATGAAGCCCAAAAACACCAGTTAACAGTCAGCACAACTGGAGACCTTTCATGACAGTATTGCAATGGTGGGTAGGGGTAGTGCTCCAGAAGAGTTCCATTTGACCTTACAATTATTTTACGTACATTTTTTTGGGGCTCAGAGTTACTTTTATATAAACAGAAAAAAAGTTATTATTTTTTATTTAATGTTGGCATAGTGAAACAGCATATACCTTGTAAACTGTATCTCAACAAAAACGTTTTCAACATACAAAAATGCCAAGTTACTCACGCATAGCCCACTGTCTGTAAGTTGTTAATTAAAACTTACAAAAACTAGGCCTGCCGTTATGAATTGATGTCAAACTTAGTTACAATCAAAGCTACAACAGACAATGTTGGCTATCGTAGCTCACACTAATTAAAGAGAATTATAAAACTAACGCTATTCCAAAGCATTGCTACCCAATCTTTCCTGAATTATTTAATGCAACTTGGCCCTGTGTTTTTTCATCTTACCATCTGAATTGAAACTTTATGCGCACATCAAAGTGTCAAATGGCAGTCATGTATAGTGGAAATAATCTTCAATTCAGATATGTTACACTTAGAAATGTAAAAAAATAAGTAAAAAGACTTATGTTTGATATAATTGTATCATGAATAAAATGCATTCTTATTATGATTTTATTATTATTATATGTATTATTATTTAATAGGCCTAGTTTTTGCAAGTTGTAATTAATGACTTAGTGATTTCCAGACTATGCGTAACTTGCCATTTTTGTATGCTGATAATGTTTTTTGTTGTGATATAATTTTTTTTTGTATTGTGTTTGTTATGAGTAACTGATGATGATAATGCATATACATTTATGAACCATAAGATAATTAAATATAGAGAGAGACATGCATACACAATACATGCAAACACACATACATTCCAGCTCAAAGAAAGACATGGACTATTTTTCTATTGAACTCTATGGAAAAATAAGTCAGGAGAAACAACCCTTAAAGTGATCCATCCATATCTACTGCATATCTAGCAGCAGAGTGATGGTTTGAGGCTCGTTTTATATTGCAGACCCTTGATGATTTACAGCCATTTAGCCAACCAAAGGTAAATTACACTATTTCCGTGTAATTTACAGCTTAATCTAGTCCCACCCCCCAATTCCCATGGAAATCCATTCAAATGCAGGGAGGTTATAGTATCGCTGTTTACCTGTGGAATGTTCCAAACAGGTGTTTTTTGAACTTCCCAGTCATTTCTTTGCCCCTGTCCCAACTTTTTTGGAATGTGTTGCAGGCATCAAATTCAGAATAAGCGTACATTTTAAAAAATCTATGAAGTTGAGAAGGTAAAACATTAAATATCTTTTATTTGTACTGTTTTCAATTAAATATACAGTGCATCCGGAAAGTATTCACAGCGCTTCACTTTTTCCACATTTTGTTCTGTTACAGCCTTATTCCAAAATTGATTAAATTAATTTTTTCCCTCAAAATTCTACACACAACACCCCATAATGACAATGTGAAAAAAGTTTTTTTGAGATTTTTGCAAATTTATTAAAAATAAAAAAATAAAATTTCTCATTTACATAAGTATTCATACCCTTTGCTTTAACGTATTTTTAAAGTATCATATTTCATATTTGGTCGCATATCCTTTACATGCTGTTACTTCCTGAAGTCTGTGACCATCAACATCAAAAAACTGCCGATATCTTATTTTCAGGTACTGTTACAAGCGATACTATAACCTCTCTGCATTTGAATGGATCTCTATGGAAATTGGGGGGTGAGACTAGATTCAGCTGTAAATTACACTGGTACAGTATGGAACACATGGCTGGCTAAATGGCTGTAAGTTATCAAGGGTCTGAGCTATCAAACGAGCCCCAAACCATCACTCTGTTGCCAGATATGGAGTAGATGTGGATGGATCACTGCAAGGGTTATTTCTCCGGACTCATTTTCCTATAGAACTCTAGGAGAGTGATGGTTTGGGGCTCGTTTGATAGCTCAGACCCTTGATAACTTACAGCCATTTAGCCAGCCATGTGTTCCATACTGTACCAGTGTAATTTACAGCTGAATCTAGTCTCACCCCCCAATTTCCATAGAGAACCATTCAAATGCAGAGAGGTTATAGTATCGCTTGTAACAGTACCTGAAAATAAGATATCGACAGTTTTTTGATGTTGATGGTCACAGACTTCAGGAAGTAACAGCATGTAAAGGATATGTGACCAAATATGAAATATGATACTTTAAAAATATGTTAAAGCAAAGGGTATGAATACTTATGTAAATGAGAAATTTTATTTTTTTATTTTTAATAAATTTGCAAAAATCTCAAAAAAACTTTTTTCACATTGTCATTATGGGGTGTTGTGTGTAGAATTTTGAGGGAAAAAATGAATTTAATCAATTTTGGAATAAGGCTGTAACAGAACAAAATGTGGAAAAAGTGAAGCGCTGTGAATACTTTCCGGATGCACTGTATGTAAAAGAGAATTTACAAATCATTGCTTTCTGCTTTTATATGCATTTTACATACTGTCCCAACTTTTTTGGAATTGGGGTTTGTAATTTGAATATCAGTATTGCATAAGAAAAAGTTATAAACACTTCAATGGCCATGAATGGGAAATTGACTGTCATTTATCTTGGCAGTATGCTTGATCATGCATGTATGTTGTTGCGAACATAGACACAAGGCTGCCATGCACACTTGAGTTGAATAGTAAATGTAATTGTTATGAGCCTACAGTTAGCTATATGACTATATGCTATATGCATAGTTTTTTTCAAAAATAAATTTAGCAGTAGAGATCTGGTGGGGCTCAAACACAGGTCTCCAGCACGAAATCCCCATCACGCTTTTTCCGGTACTATAATGTTACCCAAGGTAATTATTTTGGTGGTAGCGAGTACCGGACCACATCTACTTACTCAAAATTTAAACAGTTAATATTGTTACATTTTTAGCCTTTGCAAAAAAAATTATGTTCTTTAATGTGAAAAGAACAGTCTTATGTGAAAAGCATAACATACGCACATTGTTTTTGTCAAAAATAAATTTAACTACGAAAGTCAAGGAACTGCTAGGGCTCGAACACGGGTCTCCAGCATGAAAGTCTGTTGCTGTAACCACCTAGCTGAGGCTAATTTGATCAGACATTGTCAATGGCAAATCAGATGTCGTTATCCAATGGGAATAATTATTCATTGAGGGCAAGGAGCATTTTTGATTGAAGAGGAGGACGAAAGAAGAGGAAGAAGAACCACCAAAGTTTGGGTTCTTTATTATGTGGATGTGTGAAGTTGTATCTGAATTCTGTGTGGTTACATTCTGTGAGGTCAGAAAGTACAGAAGTTAATGTTAAGGGCTGAGAGTCTGTGGTCATTGTGGTTATTTCTGTAGGAAGCCCTGAGAAGTGGCAAACTCTCAGTGCTGTATAGGTATCGAGCATGCCCCACCAAGCCGTAACTTGGCGGATGGTATACCTGCCATCCCAATAAACAAGGATGTAAAGACGTTATGATTACGGCAGTTGGTGTGTCCTTACCAAAACCTGGCCAATATGAACATTGAGAAAGAGAAGCAGCACCAGCCTGCTGCAGCCAGTTGGATTCCAGCCTCCATCCATTGTCTGAGAAAGAAGAACACAAGAACAAATCACTTTCATTCCATAAACTGTAGAAGGCCTCAACAGTCAATCTCATGCCTTAGCCTGGAACTTAAAGATATTAATAAAAGATTGAATACATAACATTACTGAATAAAAACAATGTAAAAATATGCAGCCCCCCAATGCAGATTAGGAGAAAGAAATCTCAACGTGGAGATTTGTAGACTACTCTCGGTTTTGCAATCTGTACGTATGGATGATTGCAAAACCGAGAGTAGACTCTACGGATTTCCACGTTATCCATTATAGTTACTTATACATAATGAATTCAGCAGAAGGACACACAGGGCAAACTATTGAAACATTACTTTTAAAGTTGTGGTGTTGTCTTTCTTTGAATTATAGTAAGGCGAAAACAAAATCATACATTTATTTAATAAAACATCAATTTCACCAAAATCAAGGTTTCATAATTATTGCCATCCCTGGTTTAGTACTTGGTGCAACCACCTTTTTCTACCTCTAGCCTAGCATAGATTCTAGTCTCTAGTCTCTTCTCATTTTCATACTGTTCTGGCGCCTTGAGGTGGCCCAACACCTTACTAAGACACTTTGGGCTCTATTTTCAAACCAGCGCAAGGGGACGGTATAGTCAAACGCAAGCTTGTTGACAGCATCAACGTCTTAAAACTGGCGCTATGGCGTTTGTCAGCAATACCGCTAGGATCAACAAATTCTCAACATAACATCCTTTCGCTTGCGCTGCAGTGGGGGGCGTGTTCTAAAATACTTTTGGCTCAGTGACAATTTGAACCAACGAAAACCCATTGCGTTATGATCAGCTAGAACCACCTCTTAGCGGCAACGCAATAGACTCTGGCAATTTGCCAACTTATTAGTCATGGGCCTCTATTTTAATAAACCAAACGCAATGGTGAACGCAAGAGTAATCGCTTGGCGGTATCGCTCTGAGGGCGTGTCGGCGAGAAATTTGGTAATTTCATGACGGCAATCTTGGCGCACCTTATGGCGGTATTGATAAAAGGCTGGGTTTAAGGGCTCTATTTTAATAAACCAAACGCAATGGTGAACGCAAGAGTCATCGCTTGGCGGTATCGCTCTGAGGGCGTGTCGGCGAGAAATTTGGTAATTTCATGACGGCAATCTTGGCGCACCTTATGGCGGTATTGCTAAAAGGCTGGGTTTAAATGTCCAAGGTGTGTCTCTATGGTAGCCAATCAAATTGTTGTTCTCATGCTTTAAAAAAAAGCCAGTTGGAACGCAATCGCTCCATGCAATTTCATAATGAGCAACCCAAACGCACTGGACCGTCAACGACAAGAGCGATTTTCCGCACAGGAATCAGACATACTTGCAACAGAAGTACAGGCTAGGACTGTAGTAATTTATGGATCACAATCCACACCACCTCGTCTCCCAGAAGTTCGGAAGGCACGGGAGGAGGTGGCGAATGCATTAATTAGCCTACATTAGGTGATGTAGGCATAATTATGATTCAAATGGTAGGCTTATGATTCAACTGTGTCAATGTGTAATTTATATATTATAGGCTATTGGCCTACATGATCGCAAGTTTCTTGTAAGCTGTCCTGTTTTATTCTAGTAGTTTAAATTAAAATTAATGAATTAATAATAATTATAGGCTATTTGTTCATTAAATGGAAGTGTAATGTTGGCATCACCTATAGGCACTACATAGAACTACATGACGAATAAGTTGCCAAATTGCCAGAGTCTATTGCGTTCCCGCTAAGAGGTGGTTCCAGCTGATCATAACGCAATGGGTTTTCGTTGGTTCAAATTGTCACTGAGCCGAAAGTATTTTAGAACACGCCCCAGACAGCGCCACCCATCCCACTGCAGCGCAAGCGAAAGGATGTTATGTTGAGAATTTGTTGATCCTAGCGGTATTGCTGAGAAACGCCACAGCGCCAGTTTTAAGACGTTGATGCTGTCAACAAGCTTGCGTTTGACTATACCGTCCCCTTGCGCTGGTTTGAAAATAGAGCCCTTTATGTTGATTTTTCCTTTAATTTGTCAGCTGTCTGTATATATAGTAGGGACGTAAAGTATTCGGGCAGTGACACAATTTTTGTTGTTTTGGCTCTGTACTGCAGAACATTGGATTTGAAATGGAACAGTGACTATGGGGTTAAAGTGCAGACTTCCAGCTTTAATTTGAGGGGTTTTGTATTCCTATTAGGTGAACTGTGTAGTAATTGTAGCCCTTTTTATGCATAGACCCCCTATTTTAAGATACAAAAAGTAATTGGACAAATTAACAAACTTAAATAAAGTCATCATGTTTAATATTTTGTTGCATATCCTTTGCATGCCATCGTGATGTCTGTGACCCAACAACATCAAAAGACTATTGATACAGTTGAAGTCAGAAGTTTACATACACTTAGGTTGAAGTCATTAAAATTCATTTTTAACCACTCCACAGATTTCATGTTAGCAAACTATAATGTTGGCAAGTCAGTTAGGACATCTACTTTGTGCATGACACAAGTAATTTTTCCAACAATTGTTTACAGACAGATTATTTCACTTTTAATTCACTATATCACAATTCCAGTGGGTCAGAAGTTTATATACATTAAGTTGACTGTGCCTTTAAATTTTTAATATTTGATCGCATATCCTTTGCATGCCATGACCTCCTGATGTCTGTGATGTAACAACATCAAAAGTCTCTTGATATCTTATTTTCTGGTACTCTTACAAGCGATACTATAACATCTCTGCATTTGAATGGATCTCTATGGGAATTGGGGAGTGGGACTAGATTTAGCTGTAAATTACACTGGAACAGTATGGAAACACATGGTTGGCTAAATGGCTCTAAGTCATCAAGGGTCTGATGTATCAAACAAGTATTAAATCATCACTCTGCTGTCAGAAATACAGTAGATATGTATAAATAACTTGAAGGGTTTCTTCTCCTGACTTATTTTTCCATAGAGTTCAATAGGAAAATTTGTCAGAAGAAACTCTTAAAGTGATCCATCCATGTCTACTGCATAACTAACAGCGGAGTGATGGTTTGAGGCTTGTTTGATACCTCAGACCCTCAACGACTTACAGCCATTTAGCCAACCATGTATTCCATACTGTTCCAGTGTAATTTACAGCTAAATCTAGTCCCACTCCCCAATTCCCATAGAGATCCATTCAAATGCAGAGATGTTATAGTATCGCTTGTAAGAGTACCAGAAAATGAGATATCAAGAGTATTTTGATGTTGTTACGTCACAGACATCAGAAAGTCATGGCATGCAAAGGATATGCGACCAAATATTAAAAATTTAAAGGCACAGTCAACTTAGTGTATATAAACTTCTGACCCACTGGAATTGTGATATAGTGAATTCAAAGTGAAATAATCTGTCTGTAAACAATTGTTGGAAAAATTCCTTGCGTCATGCACAAAGTAGATGTCCTAATTTATGTTAAAAGAACAGGAGTATCAATCAGTGATAACCGCACACATTTTGTCTTGAAATTTCATCCGAAACCGAAGCTAGTGCAAACGTAAGCTAAAGTTGAGGGGGTGGGGGGAAACAACTCCCCCACCTCGGTACAAGAGAGTAGAGAGCCGCAGGAATTTCAGATTTTCCTTGTTATTCGCCGATTTTATTGATTAATTAAAGTTGAATAGGCTACAGTCCAGCAGAGGCTTTCATTGTTGCCCAGACGAGGGATCTCCAGGCTTGGAGGGCCACGCTGTCTGCTGTTTTTTTATTTTATATTTTAATCAGCAGCAGTAGAAACCAGGTGTGTATGGAGCGTTTAGCCAATCGATGCCTTAAATTAAGCACCTGCCGGCTGAAACGCACTAAAAACCAGAGGATAAACTGCATGCAGAGCTCCTGGATCTGTGTTTGAGATCCCTGACCAAGTCTAAAGCTCTTGCGTCCCCTATTGGTATTAAAGCTTTTTTCAACACCAATTTATCCACAGCTATTATGTTAATATTGATCGACTGTAGTCTATTATATCTGTGGTAATATCTGCGATTCGTCTCGCAACCATTCGACTTCCAAAATAACAGATAGGAGGACAAGCGCGAGAGCGCACCCGTCAATTAAAACTATCTCACAATTTCACGAGGTTTTATTGGTTTAGGGCACGAACCGTGTGTGACGCAGAGTCTGTTGTCTTTAGTTGTTACACAGCACTTATTTGTATCAGCGATTTTGGGTGGAAACATAAATGATCACATTCATCTGATTTTTCCTCACGATCGGCTAGCTGCCCGCCCCATAAGCAGGCCGTCAAAAAACCGCGTCTCTGTAGGCAGCCTATGCTCCGAGATCGTACACAAAAACAATGGTACTACCAACTACTCAAAACCAAAATAAACAGTATTCCAACCAATCACAATGATCTGCACAAACGTGACGTCACTTCTGAAGCGAAATCCCAAACAAACATACTTATGAATAATTATGTTATGTTTTAAAAAATAGTGTTCAAGCATCCAGAATTATAACCACGTTAATAACGTTTGTAAGAAACCAAACCGTTTGTAAATCCGTCAAGATTTCAGCGAGATAAGAGTATTAGCGTTTGTGCAGATCATTGTGATTGGTTGGAATACTGTTTATTTTGGTTTTGAGTGGTTGGTAGTACCATTTGTTTTTGTGTACGATCTCGGAGCATAGGCTGCCTACAGAGACGCGGTTTTTTGACGGCCTGCTTATGGGGCGGGCAGCTAGCGGATCGTGAGGAAAAATCAGATGAATGTGATCATTCATGTTTCCACCCAAAATCGCTGATACAACCTTTAAGTGATCACTTAGAGTGGTTATTACACATTTACCTCACCTGGTTTGCTGTGACTTGTGTTGCTGATATCTAGGGCACGAAAACAAAAAATGTCTGTCCAGGACCAGGGTTGCAGAAAAAAATAAATAAAATAAATAATAATAATTTGTGATTTTACCATCAGCAGACACTTGTCCCCAGTGTCTAGCCTACATTCGGTAACAGTACTTTGCTTTTAGATTAGAATATTTCGGCTCACGTCAAAATAATTCACTTGTAACATCAAATATTTTGGAATAACTCTCAGTAAGCACATGGATGTGGTCATAAATAGCACAACTTTGAATATCCATTAATCTCCCCTGTTTGGACGTCATGGACCGAGGAATGCCAACACACTTGCATAATTCATAGCCAATTACATCAATTACTGTACGGAACAAAATAAACACACATTGTAAAGTTTAGAAAATGGGACAGAGAACTTACCCAGGACTTTTAGCACTATCCGTCTCCCGTTCTTGTAGGGTGCTACAACTTTGACGGTTGCAAAGGAAATATCAGCTCAGGTGGTGCGTTATGGGCAATAGTAGAACAGCCGTACAGTTGTTTATTATCAGTCAACAAGACTAAAGATGAGGGCAGAGAACGTTTACCTCGCAGTCTTATTGCACCAGGAGGCGGATAAGCGTGCGCCTCTGACGTAGCCTAAGATACCTTGAAATCCCTTATATCTCCACTTACCAATGCAAAACTGGTTCCTGTTTGGCTGCTGGCTCCAGTCAAAGCCACAACAAATTGAGATTCCCTAATCGCGAACAGGTCAAGTTATTGATAAAAGACCTCGGCGCAGAGGATTGTTTGCGTTTCATTTAATCATACAATTTAATTCTATTCATTTCTGACGTTCCTTGCAGTGTTTAATTCCATGAGGCCTCCCTTGAAAAAGGGACATGTCTCAAAGGAAAATCCCTGCTGAAATAAAGGTAAATAAAATATCCCGTAAGAAAAATACGTCATCAATATAAATGGTAACAATCTGAAACGCATCATTAAAAAATGTAAATCGTACACTTTTAAAGTCCTAAAATATAGAAATACATACTTTTTAGCCTGTGTTATATTTTTAAACTTTAATAAACAAGTGATAAAGTGTGTGGGGGATAAACAAGTAAATAATTATATGTAGTCTATTGCATATAGTGCAGTCCGTAAGTATTTGCACAGTGACAATTTTTGTTGTTTTGGCTCTGTACTTCAACACATTTGAAATGGAAGAGTGACTATGAGTCACTATCAGTGCAGACTTTCAGCTTTAATTTGAGGGTTTTTACATCCATATCGGGTAAACCGTGTAGCAATTGTAGACATTTTTATACATAGTCCCCCCCCCCCCCCCCCCCCCGCCATTTTAGGGGACCAAAAGTAATTGGACAAATTAACATAAACTTAAATAAAGTCATCATATTTAATATTTGGTTGCATATCCTTTGGCATGTCATGACCTCCTGTCTGTGACCCAAAAACATCAAAAGACTCTTGGTATTTTATTTTCTGGTACTCTTACAAGCGATACTGTAACCTCTCTGCATTTGAATGGATCTCTATGGGAATTGGGGGGTGGGACTAGATTAAGCTGTAAATTACATGGGAACAGTATGGAACACATGGTTGGCTAAATGGCTGTCAGTCATCAAGGGTCTGAGGTATCAAACGAGCCTCAAACCATCACTCTGTTGCTAGACATGCAGTAGATATGGATGGATCACTTTAAGGGTTGTTTCTCCTGACAAATTTTCCTATTGAACTCTATGGAAAATAAGTCAGGAGAAACTACAAAACTATAGTTATGTATATAGGATTATGTATAAAAATGGCTACAATTGCTACACAGTTCACCAAATATGGATGTAAAAACCCTCAAATTAAAGCTGAAAGTCTGCACTTTAACCTCATAGTCACTCTTCTATTTCAAATCCAATATGCTGGAGTACAGAGCCAAGACAACAAAAGTTGTGTCACTGTCCAAATACTTACAGACTGCACTGTATACATAAACATGTTTATTAGAACAGAATATCCATGAATAATAAAATTATGCAATAAATACAAGTTTTCTCTTAAAAAAGCCAGACTCATCATGACTTGGTTTTGGACTGTTTTGATATTATGTCCCCCGGCAATGATAGGATGGAAAATCACAGCAGATGGCCTTCCAGTAAACTGCCTGTACTATGCTACTCCCACTTGAAACCTTAAATCCAAAACTGAGTTACACCCATCGCCAGGAAATGACCACCCCCTACATTACATTACAGGCATTTAGCAGACGCTCTTATCCAGAGCGACTAACACAACTTTTTTTAAATATCCGTTTATACAGCTGGATATGTACTGAAGCGATGCAAGTTGAGTACCTTGCTCAAGGGTACAACGGCAGTGTCCTCCCTGGGAATCGAACCTGCAACCTTTCGGTTACAAGGCCAGTTCCTTAACCATTATACTGCCGCCCTGCCACCCCCTAAAAATACATACATACCAGTACGGCTTAGGCACACTTCTGAGACACTGTTGCCTTGTCTGTCTCATGACTAAGACACTTAAGTCTTTGTTAAGTCCTGCCCTAAGGAATTCAGGCTTTTAATTAGCCCCCTATCCTGTAACAAGTAGGTTCAACCCCCCAGTCGCTGACCTGGGATCAGTTTTGGTCCATTTTCCCCAGTAGCTGCAGTTATGACTGCGGCTCGATGCATTGACCCTGGTTCAGCTGTGTGCGGTGGGAAATAACACTGTCCCTGTATCTATCAGCTCCCCTTACTCGCCCACAGGTGAGCTCGACTAATCACTGCTGGGAAAATGTGACCTTTGTAAACACAATGTAAACTCCAATGTAAACTTTTCTCAGCCTTACCACGAGTGGAGCTGAAAAAAAAGAAACCCATTTTAACTGTTGCAATATGGGTGTCCAGCGATATTGCGATGTCAGTGTGGTGATGCAGACAGGATGGGGACGCAGATACAACTGACTCACTAGATGGAAAATGCCTACGTCCAACTTTTTTTCGGAACCACAAGCGGTTCTGGTTAGTAGGAGAGGGCTCCCAGGGCTACCAAAAACCCACTGTAACCTTACTGCACTTGCTCACACCCCTCAACAAGCTTTCAGAAGAATAATTTAAAAAAATCAAACTGGAATAATTTAGCCCCAACAGAACGTAGAGTAATGTGGAGCGACCCATCTGGTGAGAAGCACAAGCACCCGACTCCTGGCCGTGATGGACGGTCATCTGCAGTCCACTTCACTGCGAGTTCTTTATGCCTCCCCCAAGAACCAGTCAATCTTTTTCTTCATATTCTTTATTATGCTCAGAAATTAAATTGCTGAATACAAATTTCACAGAGGTTTATTAGACATTTCATACTGCATCCAAAAAATAAGATATTACAAACACTAAAGTAGCAGATGGCTTGATGTCCACAATCAAACCACATCTTGCTTGTGATTTTAAAGACCCTGTGCAATCACCTTTAAAAATCACATGATTATGACATATGATTACTTTTTTTCCCAAATGTAAAAACACTGATTGGAAGCCCACTACACAGACACACTGCTGATTGGTTAAAATATAAATTGCATGCTAATTAAGTAAACATGGTTGCCAAAAGACCATTACCAAATCTTCCTGTAGTGGGCAGTATAAAAACTGCTGCTTTTATTGTAAAAATTTCCAAAAACAGGTTGAAATCTCAACTGAACAAAATAGGCTTAATATCAAAGTATGCAATTTCTTACATTCGTTATGTATAACTATTAAAAGTTAGGATTTGTATTGCACAAGGTCTTTAAGCAGTGCACAACCTCCCCTGTACTCTAGAAGCATGTTTAAGGGAAACCCAAGTCATACTTTACAATAAATCCTAAACCTGAAAAAAGTTCAGGCATTCAGCTATAGTTTGAAGAAAGAACAGGATCTACAGACAGAAAATGTGGTTCCAAATAAAACTGTGGCTTTAATATTTACCTATAAAGACAATACTCACAGTAGTGCGGTGCAGTTGCTAAATATGAATCCTGTATTGATAAGCTAGAGGTACATATTGGCTTTGCTTTCAAGATATTCAGAGTTTGCTTGTGCGTTTCAGATCATTGGTTACAGCTTGAAGGCCCACTCCACAGCACTCACGTTTGCACGAGAGCTGCTAATTCACCAACTCACTCACTCACTCACTCACTCACTCACTCACTCACTCACTCACTCACTCACTCACTCACTCACTCACTCACTCACTCACTCACTCACTCACTCACTCACTCACTCACTCACTCACTCACTCACTCACTCACTCACTCACTCACTCACTCACTCACTCACTCACTCACTCACTCACTCTCACCCACACCAACACATACAACAGAATACAAAGTTCAGCAATTTTACACCAATATTAAGCAAGTTTAAATGCAATTTTTAAATGCACCAGAATATATTCTGGTTTTGTATCATTTTAAATGTTCCAGACTCACAGGAACTTTGTTGTGTGTGCATGTGTGTTCCACGTGTTTGTAATGTGTGTACGTATAGGTGTTGCGTGTGTGAATTTGTTGTTGGTGTGGGTGTATATTAAAATGTGCTGTGTGTCAAGTGTTTTCTGTAAGATGGCTGGGTGTCTGCATATCGTGCGTCAGTGCACTGTACGTTGTGTGTGTGTGTGTACATGCTTTCAAGGTTTAATGGGTGTGTGTGTGTGTGTGTGTATGTATGTGTGTCTATGTGTGTGTGACTGTTTCAGGTGTCCCTGGTTCAGACACAGACAGGTCACTGTTGGACTGGTTGCCTGTGGCTTCATGCTCGACCATGCCGAGATACAGGTGGAGAGAGAGAGAGAGATGGAGAAAGGGAAGCACACCCAGCAGGGCTTTTTTTAAACACACACCAACCCCAAACCCCAAGGTATCCTTAACAGAAGGACCCATTCTTATTATCGGTGTGAGGTTATGATAAAGTGCTTAATTTAAAGTAATATTCGCAGACCACATATTCTAAAGCTCTTCAAGTTGTTTGTAAATGAATTGGCTGCCTGCATTCTAAACTACATTGTAGATACAAACGGGGTCCCCTCCATTTTCATTCTGGAAAATTTAGAGTTGCAGAAGGTCTGGACTTTTTTCCTGACAAAGCAACAAATTCAGTTGTAATGTCATTGGTTTACAGCTGATGTCCTTGAAAGTTTGAGAATTGTCCTTGAGTGCTCTACCTGCATAAGAAGTTGTGTACGAAACTGAAACAATTTGTTAGCAATGCGTGCCACGCAATATTTCAAATAATTCTGCTTTCCTTTACAGCCGACGTTTACACGGCGCTATGTCTCCCCCTTCTCTTTCTCCATCTGTAGTGCTTTCCGCTTGGTCAACAGGGACACCCTTACCAGTGCTGCCTCCCAAAAACGTTTGACCCACCCATGAGAGAGGTAGAGGAAGAGGTAGGGACAGGGAGAGAAATGGAGAGGGAGAGGGAGAAAGAGAATCCGCTTCCCTCTGCTGACAGTGGCCCTTGGTGTTAGTTGTTGATGACGTCACGCAGAAGGCCACTCGCAGTGGGAAGGAAATGACTGGGATACCCCCTGGTTTGCGAGCCTGCAGAGTAGGTATTCTAGGCCCCTCAGAAGACCCTAAACCCTGTGTCCTCCTAATGCTTCGGGACGACCCTCAACATGGAGGACTTGTGTGAATAAGGGCAAAACCAATAGGGCAGATACAGCAGACTGAGCTGGAGAAGGAAAAGAGAGACAGGGGACAGAGGGAGCACCGACAAGCACTGACCTCAGATCAGCTTGAGCTTTCTGAATGAAAAAGGTAAAGGGCTGGAATGGGGTCAGGAGAGCTGATCCTGGATCAGTGCTTGACAGTGGGGGGGGGTGGGGTTACTCAGTAAGGTGGGTCAGATTTCAAAGGAGGCTTTACGATGATCAACTGACGCAGATCTCGCTGGCCCAGATCGGCGGCTTGCTGTGGTAGGCGACGGAGGGGTGGCGGGATGTCGGCCCCGCCCCTTCCTCAGCCCCGCCCTCGTTCCTCACTTGTCCTTCGGCTCCGCCCCCAGGCTGCTCCAATCCCGGCTGGGCAGAGAAAGGATTTTCTAGAACTTTCAAAATACGCTGGACCTGGCAGAAAGAGAAATCCCTATGTGATCTCTGAGTGTCATTTCTTAATGACAATATGTACCAACATAAATTTGTTTATGACAGCATGTGCAACTTAAAAATGCTTTGCACTTTCCAAGTTGCTTTCAGAATATTAGACAGATATCAGAGTGTAATTTGAAGCTATTCTATGAAAATGTTTTGTTAATGAATGGCTAGAAAAAAAAAAAGAGCAAAGTTTTTAAATGTGACGCAAAAGTCAAAACTTTAACATAAAAGAAATTACCGTGTAGACTGGGGGGGCAGTGTCATGTAAAATACTTTTTTCCCCAGTTAACACTGTCTGACTGGCCAAAAAATATGACTGCTTTAGTTTGTGAAATGGTTCATTAAAATCCCACCAATTCACATTCAAAAATGACTGCAAAATGTTGTAGTTTGCATGGACAGAACATCCAGGAAATTGCTGCTCTCTGCACTGACCGAGCCCGTTCCCTTACCTCTGAGTAGTCTCCGGCCTCTGCTGCCTCAATGACATTCTGGGCAATGTAGTTGCGGAGCACCACGCGAGGGTTGACGCTGTCCATCGTGCGCACCCTCTCCTCCTCCACCTCCTGCGGGTCGCTCTGCCCGTCGCACTCCTGAGCCAGCCGTTTCCTAGGGAACGGCACACAGTCCTCTCATATCGCTCTGACTTTACTCAAGGACACTGAAACGGGGTCAAGAAGCCTTGAAAACACAGAGGAGCTCTTTCAATCAGCAATCACATTGCTAACAACAAATGGAGCAATGGCAGCAGTGGCTGGTGGGTGCTTTCTGGCTATTCCTCTGGCTAATACCCATAGCTGGAAAGTATCCACCAATAATTAGCAGCATTATCTTTTTGGTCGTGTCGTGGTGAGGCTGAGGCCTGCCGGATTAAGTCCACGGGAAAGTATGTGTGATTATTGTACTTAAATAAAATGTACTCATATCTCTAATCAAGAAGTTGGGTTGAGATGTTTAAACATTCATACATCTCACAATAACTCAAAAAATGAATTAGAGATTGAGCCCATTAACCTTGAAGCAAAGCCCTGATCTCTACTACGGTGGACCCACACCACCACTCCCCTCCATATAGAGCAGGCGAGACGTGTTAAATGGGGCCTAATGTAATTACAGTTGGTTTGGGGAATCCCCGCCCCTGCCTGTGTATGGGCAGTGCCGACTCCTGCCGCCATCAGCGCCGGCAGGACCAGGAGAGACTTCAGCACGCCAGCCCCACACTCAAGTCTGGACAGCTCCATGAGGGCCAATTAATTAATCATACTGCCAATTATCTGGAAGCCACAGGAACTCCCGCTCACAGACAGTGATGCCTAACAGAGCCACGGCCAAGAAGGGACCCCCTCATTAATCCTTTGAAAAAGCAGCACCACAGTTGTTACCCACACACTTTGTGATTGGTGGAGATCCTCTTTGTTTTCTACCAGTAAAGTGACATCACAATTTATCTGTTTACTATCCATATTCTGAGACTCAGCACTTGTACTGACTGACCCAGCAGAACATTACATTATTACAGGCATTTAGCAGACGCTCTTATCCAGAGCGACTTACACAACTTCTTATTACATTTATCCATTCATACAGCTGGATATATACTGAAGCAATTCAGGTTAAGTACCTTGCTCAAGGGTACAACGGCAGTATCCTACCTGGGAATCGAACCTGCAACCTTTCAGTTACACGTCCAGTTCCTTAACCATTATACTACACTGCCACCCACTTACAGAACCAGGCCTCTCTACTGACTGACCCAGCAGAACCAGTTTGACCCAGTGGGCCCAGTGCTATATTAGTACCAGTACTGTTTGACCTAGTTCTATGCCAGTACCTATACTGTTTGACCCAGCGCTATTCCAGTACCTGTAATGTTACTGTTTGACCCAGCACTATGCTAATACATGTACTGTTTGACCCAGCGCTATGTCAGCACCTGTACTGTTTGACCCAGTGCCATGTCAGCACCTGTACTGTTTGACCCAGCGCTATGTCAGCACCTGTACTGTTTGACCCAGCGCTATGCCAGTACCTGTAATGTTACTGTTTCACCCAGCGCTATGCTAATACCTGTACTGTTTGACCCAGCGGGTCCAGTCCTCTCTCTGCTTGGCCTTCAGGTCCTCTGGATTGGTGTCCACAAGCTCCTTGAGCCTGGCCAGGCGCTCCAGCTGCTTTGAGACAGACGCCTTATCTGCCAGCATCTCGAACAGGGCGGGGTTGCTCTGGGCCAGAGAGAGCACCATAACCAGCTCCCTGAAGGGCAGAGGGACAGTGAGAGGAGAGGGCGAGAACAGGGGGATGGAGGGAAGATCACACCCGAGACACTGTTTGATAAACAATATTTTATCTGGCTGCCTGGCTATCAGTCACACCTGCCTTAATGTTCTATGGTCTCCCAGGAATGTAAAAGACTCACTGTCAATCAAAATCATTAATTAATATTTATATTAAAAAGAACCAAGGAAAACAAATACTGTGATATTAAGTCTAAGTTTACCCAGTTAAGATTTGAAATGAGTTTTATCCTGAAAGCCACAAAGGTCTTAAACGGTCTTATCTACAGGAAAATTTGGGATTGGTCTGTAGAAGATGAGATCCTCAAATGTATAACAACTGTAATGAAGCGTTGAGGTACATTCTCACTAGTATGTACGGAAGAAAGAAATACAGAGTAGGGAAGTTGGTAGAGATTGAACATAACAGAACACAGGATGCGTCTCCCGGCGGTAAGTCGCCCCCTACAGGTCGAGAGCTGGTTTGTCCTCACCGATGGTCCATGGTGGGCTTGTTGGCCTCTTTCAGCTCTTCCAGAGAGGAGCACTGCTCCAAGAGGAGGTCCACAGAGCACCCCAGTGCCGCCTCCTCCTCCTCCTGTGTCTCCTCTCCTAACGGACAGGACATCTGGCTCAGAGACCGGAAGGTGTTGGTGAAATCCGCACCTGGTGGAGAAAAGTGGGTGGGGGGGCAGGGGGGGGAGAGAGAGAGAGGGTTAAATTTCACTTATTAATTTATTTATGTTAATTTTTTCGGCATCATTATTATTACTGCTGATATAGTGGTTGTTGTCGTTGCTGTTACCACAGTTAGGTATTGCAATACTTAGAAGTGTATTTCACACCAATAAAGCATTTTGAATTTGATTTTGAATTTTAGAGAAAGCGGGAGAGAGAAAGAGTTAACTTAGTTTGTCCCTTCTCTCTCTCTTTACCTGTGTTGTGCATGGTCTGCAGGAGGTCAGTGACGAGCGTCTCGTCCTCTGGCTCTTCCTTCCGGAGGAGGCCCAGCTTCTTCCTCATGTTGCCCAGGTAGAAGCCGTTGTAGAGGGGCAGGTACTCGTCTAGCACGGCCTGCCTGCTCTGGGGCCGGAGCTCTGGGCCCAGTGCCTCCGCCAGGCGCGCCAGGTTCCAGCGACACACCGCCGGCTGGGCCTGGTAGGAGTACCGGCCTGAGTTGTCCGAGTTGTTGGACACAAAGTCCGGGTCGAACCTGCGGACGGGACGGAGTACCACGCGCATTTACGGCGGGACCTCCAAGGTGCAAACACATGGGGAACGGGGGACATTCAGAACTTCGATAACAAATAAGGGTCAGAACAAAGAACTCGGGTAACAAATCTGGTTTATGTTTGCATTTTTATGGCCAGTTATGGATGCTAGCTGAATATGCACAATATCCATCATGGTAATAGGTTAGCACGGTTAACTTAGCTTTATTGAAGTTGCACTTACATTGACAGGACTGAGAATGTTGTTGACCAGATCTGGTACTGTTGGTCACATGATTCAGGTAAACTCACTTTTGTTCTCCTGCATTGTAATTGGCTGTGGATACGCGTCTGCTAAAATGAGTGTAAAGTAATGTAACGTACAAATGTTCTTATCTAAGATACATGGTAACTCTTCATTCCCTGCGAACCAGGGGCCCGCGGCTGGGGGGCGGGGCGTCCGGCCGAGCGCTCACCTGTCCATGAAGCCGAAGGGCCCGTAGTCCAGCGTCACGCCCACAATGCTCATGTTGTCCGTGTTGAGCACGCCGTGGACGAAGCCCACGCACTGCCAGAGGGCCACCATCTTTGCCGTCCGGACCGTCACCTGAAATGAGTTTACCACCACGTGTCACCCCTCACATGGAGTTATTTTAGTGTAAAAGGACCCTTGTGGGTGCAGGCTTCTGTTCTAGCCCAGCATTAAAACTTAATTAAATTAATTATTGTAATTGGTAATTGTTTTATATAGATGCGACTAAACTTAGACAAACAGATGGTATGAGGGTCCACATCTAGATTTAAAAAAAATTGTGGATACTAGGGTCCAAACCGAGTTGGGCAAACACAGGATACTAGGGTCCAAACCGAGTTGGGCAAACACAGGATACTAGGGTCCAAACCCTTAGACAAACAGAGGGTGGTATGGTTCAAACCCACAGTGAGACAAACAGATGGTACTGTTTTATTCTCACACAGTTAGACACACAGAAAGTAGTAACAGATATGCGCTCAAGATGGCCATAGCAGTGGTTCAGTCATAAACTGTGACGTGGATTGGCTCCAGCACCTCTCTGAAGAATGCAGCGTTCCTCTCGGCCCGGTCCGCATGGTTCTGCTGGATCTCGGGGTAGAAGGTCTCGATGACGTAATCCAGCAGCTGAGTTCTTATGTCGTTCCGGCCCACGCTGGGGCCCTGACGACCCGTCAGCTCGTCCATGGGCTTGAAGATCTCGAAGGAGCCGAACCTGAACACAAAGACACCCGATTCAAACTATGAGACACTGGGAGTGTGACAAACACGTCACAATAGCACAAACCGTCCACTGAGAATCTGACCACTGTCTAAGCCGGCACGTCCCTACTGTGGTCTAACGCTCAAATAGTAAGTGCTGTTCCCAGACAGTAAAGGAAGAGAGTCTTGAGATCTCTCCAGATTTGACCAGAGACGATTTTTCAGTAAGAAATACTCCTTCTCTCAAGTCTAGCTTTACTGTTGTACTGTGTGGCCTGGATTGGAAACAAAAATAGTCACAGGATTAGAGGACTTAACATACATGATGCAATTCCAAGAGGGGACTTAAAGGTTAAAACCAAATCTGTCATCTGAATCCACAAAAGATTATTTGAAGTGATGATGTCATTGGGACATAGCTCCTCCTCTTCTTATGATTTATCCATTGATCCATTTCAGGATTTTGTGCCAACTTCTGTTCTTAATTATTTAATTAGTGCAATCATATTTTGAACTGACATTTGTGTACAAGCACGAGCTACAGCTGCAGACTGCCAGTGTATCCGACAGATTTTGGAGTGAACCAGCATAGTTTATAGAGCTGTCAGAAAACCAGAGGTGTAAAATCCAGGGGTCAGAAAGTAAAAGTCCTTCCATGTGTTTCTTTTACCCATGAATTCAGCCAGCTGATTTCACTAGTTATCTGAAGAATTGTGATAATTAGAAATCCAGCTGATTGGAACCAAATACTGGGGAGGACTTTTACTTTCTGAACCCGGATTTTACACCTCTACAGAAAACTATAACTAAGGTTGGAACAAAAGCCAGCACACAGATCTGCCCTCCAGGACCAGAGTAGTGCACCCCCTGATTTAATTGAATGGAGGCATCTTTTGACTTGGAGAAAACTGGATTTTGATTCTTGGCTGGAGTTCCCCTCCAAAGTCAGCCCATAGCAGTGACGCAGCAGGTGAGCAACGAGGAAGAGGGGGGATGCTGACCGGATGAAGGAGGGCGCGATGCGGAGGACCACCGAGCACCTCTCCTGGCGGGGCCGCCCATCGTAGAAGATGTCCCGCGTGACGCGGAGGTCTGACGTCACCAGCGACCCGGCCCGGGTCGTGGGTACGCCCAGCGCAAACATGGCCTCGCTGCACAGGAACTCCCGGATGCTGGAGCGGAGGACTTTACGGCCATCTGCCTGCCTGGTGAAGAGGGGAGGGGGTGGATCATTTCTTTGCAAAGCCAAGTAGCTTGGGAGCCAATTTTAAGTTAACTTGACGCGTTACCTGTTTCCTGTCTTGTTAAAAGTTTTAACAAGTTAATTTTATGTAGCTAATTAAAATCAGAATTTGCTAGCTAGCTTGTAATATTAGCTAAATTGAAGTTTAAAACAGTCCTCCAGATATTCTGTACACGTCTGAGTACTGTGTGACCAAGGTAATACAGGTTAATTCAATAATAATGTCCTTTTGAAAATATCAACATACTACTGTCCATACACTGATATACTGTATATAAACCAAACAGGAATATACCAATTGCCTATTGTACAGAATACATAGACAGTATGGAAGCATATAAGGAGAATAGAGGTCCTGCCTTCATTCTCAAATAACCTCTCAGTTTAACAATAAATTATGTTCAAAAATATCTAGTCAGCGAACTGCTTAGTGCACTTGATAAAGCATGGCTTCTTGACCCTCGACTGGCTCTGGTTTTGTGTCGTTTTACGGTACAGATTTGAACGTGGGAAAGATTTACCGTTTTGTTACACAAAACAAAAGTATTCATTTTTGTGCTATAGGGTGGATAATTGGAAGAGAGTTTAGCCTTTTGATCTGGGAAGGTGTGTGTAAAGAGGAGAAATTTAATTAACATGGTCTGGGAATTAAATGCAAAAGCTCACGGTTTAACATTGTTTGAATACAAAATAGAGGTTACAAGCACCTTCATAGGTTCCCACAACTTCACAGGCCTGAATGCATGACAAAGGAAATGTTTCATAAGAATGACTTGCCATTTCCTTACAGACTAGAGCATCAAGTACTGTGGCCAGCCTGGACTTCAATACCCTGAAGTACCATATGACCAAACATTTTGTAGTTTCCTTTTTATGAATTCGAAAAAACATTGATCAAATCTCCGGTACAGTCCCAATTGGCTAAACTTGAATAGACTGTCTTCAGTTTTTCCTGTTATCTTTCACATTTCATACCAGGACCCAGTTAGCCAAGAGCTATGTCCTAGAGTGAGATGCCCAGAACTGTAATTGTTAAACTGCTCACATAACTGCTTTAGAACACCAAAGCATGCGTTTTTGACAGTATGAATCATGAGGATGTCAGTCATAATGGAGTACATTTGCCATACTCAACAGCATAACTGCCATGCCACTTGCCAGAACATATCAACATTTCTATATCAAAATGTAGGCTAAATCAAGAAGAAAACCGATTTCAAAAGTTTCATTTCAATGCATTTCACATTGTCAAATTAAACTTTAATGCATAGTGCCTGCAAACCACAGTGAGATCACATGACGTTAACTGATTTTAACTGGCAGAACAAGAGAAACTTTTATAGAGACACTTTAGAGGTAAATAATTCCCTAAAAGATGGAAGAAACACACCTGAAAATGGGCTTTGCTTTCAAAACACTATTTGACATGTGACGTCTTAGGTCGTATTTTACGTGGTATTCGCATAGTTTGCAGTGACAAATAGCAGATGTTTCTGGAAGCTGACAGTGTGTTCTATAAAAAAGTTAAATATTTGTGAATGCCACAGGATTACATTATACTTCCTATAATTCCAATTCAAAATCAAATTCTGCACCCTGAGGTTTATTATTGCTGTTGTTATTCGAATGGAGCATGTGGCGCAGTTCGTAATGCAGCCAGCTGTCAACACGTGCGATTCCCCCACCAGACAATTTCCAGTTACCTTGAAAAAGGAGTCAGTCCTGCACCCTTAACCTGGATCTCCCACCGGCCACAGGGGTTTTCATTTAGCAAGTCGACACTTTGATCAGCCGGAGCCTTCACTTCGCCCAGGTAAGATGCCGCGCCATCGCCTAGCTGTCCAGCAAAGTTTCCGAACTGATGACCGCAGTAGCAGTGGGCTGCTGGCTCAGAACCGGGCATCAGCTTCGAACCACTCAGATACTCCGGGCCGAGGGGATCGCGCAGGACATCATCGGCGCTCAGCCCGATCAATGCCAGCGCAGGCTCGGAAACAGCCACAAATTTAGGGTTGACCAGAGGTTGTTGCTGAACGCGAGAGAAACACGCTCCTTTCACGGTTCTCACCCCAGAATCTTTAGAGGGGTCGATTGGAAGTTTCTTCAGCGCAACATTGTCGAAGTGAAGACACTCCAAGGGTGAACGACTAAATGCCGAACCCATGGGGTCCATGCCGGCTGTGAAAAGGTGTCTAAATAATATCAAACTCGGGCAAAGAATGTGTGTGCGACACAAAAAGGAAGCAGACATTCAACTATGGTAGTAAGGCAGCGTTTATGAAAGCGTTGCCACTGAGGATTTCATAATGCACCTGACGTAGGTACGTCGCTAACTAGATTATCCAACAGTAACTACAAACCAAGCTGATGTAACGCTGCGTTTGGTAATATAAACAGAATATTAAACATGTCGGAAGGAGTACGACTCTATTATTGGTCCGTAAGGAAACATTGCGTTGCTCGGAACTAAAATCTAAAAGCGATAGCGAGACGTACAGCTGGGTTTGGAATGATGTGCAGCGCACTTGAAACATAACCAACAGCATGAGTTATTTAAAATAGCTTGCACGAGAGCTGCATGACAATTGTGTTAGTATGGTTAGCGGACAAAACGCCAGGTGGCGGCGTCAGTTGTACTATTCAAGCAAATGATGAAACCTGGCAGTTAAAATAAAATTATATCCAACGTCTAACGTTACTTTCTGGTGTATGATTTCCCCCCATATAACGTTAGCACTATACGGTGGAATACATCTACACAGTTGAAAACTAATTGGTGCGGAGTAACGCAAATATGTTGGCAACTGTCGCGTGGACCTCGTTCCTAATATGGAATCACCTACGCAATTTTGTATTTAGTATCTAACCCAATTTGCTTGATATTTAAATCCATTTCAATGGGTGGTATGAACTTTTGCCCTTTTCTCTTTTGTAGAGCAAAGTCTTAATAAAAACGCTTAACTTTTACTTGCTTAAAGTAAAATCGATGCAATAACTAAAAAATATCTCCCCAGGGAACAACACAGGCAATGTAGTATGGAGGTATGGTAGCTGCGGTACACACTATTTTCGTACACACTATAGTCATACTATTGTCCTATAGGGATAAATACGAAAGAATTATTATAGGGGGTGAAAATACTATAGTGATATTATTGTAGGCTAATATAGTGACAAATACTATAGCATTATTATAGTGGGCGAAAAAACTATAATATTATTATAGTTTTCTAGAAGATAACTATAGCAATACTATAGTTAATTTTTGTTAGGGATGAATACCAACTTTATATCAGGGGTGACAAATTCTGGTGGGCCGTAGTGTCTGCAGGTATTTGTGGGTTCCTTTCAGTCAGCAGCAACTAGGGCCTTGAGAAAGGTGTGTGTATTTTGTAGCCATTCATCAAGTTTACTGAATCACTGGTTCTGAAACACAACAAAAACCAGTAAATTCAGGACTGGATTCTGACACCCATACAGATGGAATAGAATGCGTAGATGTGGTTCCCAAACCCGTTCCTGGAGATCTACCGTCCTGTATGTTTTCATTTCAACCCTATTTTGGCACACTAATTCACAGCTCAAGATCTCTAGGGGTGTGTCCCAATAAATGCACCTTCCTTTCCTCCACTACCACCTCCTCTCCTCCTTGCCCTGGAAACGGATCTTTGTGTTTTAATCTAATGTTGCTGATAGTGTAGCCTCTGCTGAAACATGTGAAGCATTTTTTAATTTCTTTGTTGACAAGATTGCAACTATTAGAGCCTGTATTTTACCCCCTTCTTATGACCCATCTATTATTGTAAATTGCTCTGCTGTTTTTAGTCATTTTGAGCTAATGTCACTCTCCTGTCTGAAGAAAACTATTGCTCAAATGAAGCCATCTGGCTCTCCCACTGATGTTCTCCCCCCTCGGTTTTTTAAAGAGGTGTGTGACACCATTGGACCCTATGTCCTAACATTAGTAAACAGTAGCTTGTCCCTAGGAGAGGTACCAGCAAGCTTGAAACAGGCAGTGGTACAGCCCTTACTCAAAAAGCCTAGTCTGGACACCTCTGTCTTTTCAAATTTTAGACCTATCTCTAAGCTCCCTTTTATTTCTAAGATTTTAGAGAAAGTGGTAGCCATCCAACTACAGTCCTTTTTAAATACACACAGAATTTTTGAGGTATTCCAGTCAGGTTTCAAAGCCCTCCACAGCACAGTCAGCTCTACTGAGAGTGTTTAATGATCTTTTGTTAGTAGCTGACTCTGGGAACTCCATCATCCTTGTTCTATTGGATCTCACAGCTGCTTTCGATACAGTAGACCACTCCATCCTCATCTCCCACCTAGAGCACCATGTGGGCATCAGAGGTACTGCTCTAGAGTGGTTCAGGTCATATCTGTCAGATAGGAGCTTTTCTGTGTGTCAGGGCAATTTTCAGTCATCATCTGCTTCCCTCCCCTGTGGTGTACCTCAAGGTTCCATCGTGGCGCCCCTCCTCTTCGCTCTGTATCTGCTCCCCTTAGGGTCTATTATCAAGAACCATGGCATCTCATTCCATTTTTATGCAGATGATTTACAAATATACCTGCCTTTAAAGTGTGATGACCCCAACACTCTAAAACCCCTGTTAGACTGTCTCAGTGACATAAAAGCTTGGCTGGCTCTGAACTTTTTAAATTTCAATGACAAAAAAACCGAGGTCATTATGTTCGGACCAAGCGGGCCTGGTACCTCACCTCCAGACATGGGCCCCCTTGACTCATGTGTCAAACCCATAGTTACCAACCTGGGGGTGAAAATAGACAGTGAGTTTAAAATGGACAAACAGATTAACTCTGTGGTTAGGTCCAGCTTCTTCCAGCTGAAGCAACTCTCCAAAGTCAAGCCTCTTCTCTCTTTTAAGGACTTTGAGAGAGTTATGCATGCCTTTGTGACAACACGGCTGGATTATTGTAACGCGCTTTACGTTGGCGTTGGCCAGGCCTCGCTGTCGCGTCTTCAGCTGGCCCAAAATGCTGCTGCTCGGCTGTTGACAAGGACACGCAAACGGGAGCACATCACTCCTGTCCTTGCCTCCCTTCATTGGCTGCCTGTGCAGTCTAGGATACATTTTAAGATCTTGTTGTTTACTTATAAAGCAATGATTGGTCTGGCCTCACCCTACCTCACCGAGATCCTGCACCCCTACACCCCATTACGGTCTCTGAGGTCTGTTGACCAGTCCCTCCTTGTTGTCCCCAAATCCAGGCTAAAGAACAGGGGGGACCGTGCGTTTGTGGTTATAGCCCCCAAACTCTGGAACGAGTTAGCCCCCCACATTAGGCTGGCCCCAACGCTCCCAATGTTTAAATCCCACCTAAAAACACATCTGTTCTCCCTAGCATTTAAATTTTTTTTACAGTCTGCTGCCGTAATCTGTTTGTAGTTCTCTGTGCATTGTATTGTGATTATTAGCCTATGTGTTTTCTATGTGTGTGTGCATTGTATTGTGATTAGCTTATGTGGTTTTTACTGTATTGATTGATTGTGAAGCACTTTGGTCAACTTTGTTGTTTTTAAACGTGCTATATAAATAAAAATGAATGAATGAATGAATTTGGCTACATATTACTTTGACAAATTGATTTGTCTCGACCACCACAATGTCAAGTAGGCTACATTGTATACTGTACATGCAACTACTTGGGCTGCGTCCCAATATTCTTCACTCCCCACCTCCTTTCCTCCACTCCCCCACTACCACTCCTCTCCTACCCGGAAGCATGCACAACTGCCTGAACGTTTTGAGTACAAGTATTTGCATGTACAGCATACAATGTACCTGACATTGCGGTTTGCTTCGAGACATTAATATGTAACCATTAATATGTATTTAATATGTAATGAGCAACATTTGATTGAAACACAAAGATCCGTTTCCAGGGCACGGAGTAGAGGAGGTGGTAGTGGAGGAAGGGAGGGTGCATTTTTCGATTATTGGGACGCACCCTTGTACTCAAAACATTCAGGCAGTTTTGCATACTTCCGTGTAGGAGAGGAATGGTAGTGGGGGGGTGGAGGAAAGGAGGTTAGGAGTGATGAATATTGGGACGCAGCCAAGCTGTTGACTTGATCCCACCCCATCAGCTGTAGCCACACCTACCGCTCCCCACACAGAAAAGTCTGCCCCGCCCAGAAACACCCCAAATACATCTTAGAATAATAAAGTCAGAGGAGCAAGGTTTCTGCTATTTTTTCCCCCAGACAGATTGCCAGTGCATCATAGATATGACTGAGCATGGTTATTTTATATTTTCTAGGTAAAAATCCTGCAGTGCACCTTGAAGATGCAACTTCTTTCAAAAGGAATAATTTGCCACAACAAATTACAGAAAACTAAAGCATTGGTTGTCCGAGAACGGATTACAAGTCTTTATGTGAATATGACATCTTTGCAATGTGAATGTATTTTAAAATGACGTGGCATGAAGATGGATAAAGATGAATAATCCTTATCTACAAATTAAAATGGTATTATTAAATACAATTCAATACTTCAATTATGGTTGGAAGGAAAACCAGTATGCAGTTCCCTGTCCCCTGTCTACGCAGACTCAGTCTACAATGTGCCCTGTCCCCTCACTTTGCAAGCAGTGTGTGAAGGAAATCCCGCAAAACTCTTTCCAAACTAGGAAGTAGTTTGTAATATTTATTTTAAATTTTTATTGAGAATATCAATCAGTTAACATATGACGATTGTTACAAAGTGCAGATTATGAATGAAGATTGAATTAACAAAAAAAAAAAAAAGAAGTAGTTTGTAATATCAACCTATCTTGTACCAAAGATATGCATATCCGCTCTGTATTTTACGTTTTTACTTCCGGGTTACTTACTGAAATTGTCGGATGAGTGCACCGTTCTGCAGATGAGTGTGCTCCTGAATTCCCTCAACAAAACCCCGGAAATAAGGGGTTCATCCTGGTATTTTAAGTGCCCCCATTTGTGAGAAAGTCTCCCACTCAAAAGCTTTTTGATGAAGTGGACTCAAATATGTGCCCTCAAAAGGGTGTCGGGGTCATATTTGGATACGGCCTAGGTTTGGGAAATAGTACTATATCAAGTTTGTAACCATTCCACCATGCATGCACAGTGAGCCCTTGTGTGCAGTTATGCTTAGTGATGTCTGAGATTATGAGAGCATGAATGGGCAGAGCTGACTCACACTCAGTGAATCATTAATTTGCCAGCGGTTTCCCATTTATTCATAAAAGTCAATTCACTGGAGCTCCGCTCACTATGGGCTTCATGAAACGTCACTTCATAATCACATGTAGAAAATGTTTAACAGCCTCATGGTGACCACTCATCTGCATTGTTATTACTTATCTGAGCATTCTGTATGAGAAAATATGAAAGTGCCTTGACCATTGACAAAATTAAACATGGATGGGGCTCAAAGACTCCAAATAAAGTTTGAACCAGTTTTAAATATAGAGATCCGCATGTAGTATCATTTTAATTAAAAATTTTGTAGTTCAGTCCAGTCTATTTGGCTATTTGTGTACAGTGACAACTCTCAAAAGGGCAAGGAGGCCAATATTTATAGCAGCTATGTTACTCCTCGACATACAAAACAATGTTTAACAGACAGTTAGACGTACACACCAACACACAAAGGGAACTGCAGAAAGTTGGTGCTGGTAGGTTTGGATCGTCTGTAACAGGTGTGTACATACATGTTGAATGGTTATGGAGGAAGGAGGAATGACCACGTGTACTTGTGGCACAGAGGTTTAAATCACAGAATTACAACTCCCACAAACTCAGAAAACTCCAGGTGTTGACCCTCAAGGTTTCAAGCTGCCAATTGCCAACCAAAGCTGGTAGTTATATCATCAGCTCTCGCTAATGCAAATTCGATAGGACTGCTACAGCTTGGGTGTTGATGAAGGTTCAAACAAGCACATCAAAAACCTCTCAAAGTTCTGTCAGCTGGGTGTGGTGATCCTAAAATATTTCATGGGGAAAGCTTTCTCCGAGTAACGGTACACTAATTCAGCAATGATGATTCTTAGATGAAATGGTGGCTACAGCAAATACATTGGCTGATACTTTCTTTTCATTTGTTTTGAAGTACAGTGACTACAAAAGTAAATTTGCTGTGTTCCTCCATGACTTCCCGCAGTCAGTCATGAAATAACCTCAAACTTAATGCTCCCCCACACATTTTCTGCAAAATTTTGAAGTTTTTCCACTTGGATCACCCGTACCCCACTCAGAGTCTTTGACTATTTCACACACAACCTGAGGAACCATAGCGGACTTACGGGCTGTTTTATACTTTCTGCACAGAGGGGCATGTGAACATCCCCGCACAGCTGGCGGGCCATAAACTTCAGAGCCTTTAAGCTTATTGCTCCTTCAAGGTGACAATGTGATTACCCTATCATCTTTCTCAGTTTAATGTAGAGAAATATGTAGAATGAGAAGATTGCTTGCCAAAGTAAGGTAGTGGTGGAAATGAGGTAATCGTACCACGCGACAGACGGTTGAGGCCTCTGGGCAGTTAAAAAAAATTTGGGAGGTCCACGAGGACGCTTGCGACCCTCGTACGCGGCTGACACGTTCTTCCATTTCTGCTTTGTTTACTGTGCGTTTGTCCTGCCATCTGCTCGGCACAGAAAGCATAACAGTCTTTTAATCCTTCCTAGTCATAACCCTGACAGGACAAGGCCGATGGCGTCCCTGTTTTGTGGACTTACTAGTCATAGCTGAGACTCGGTTATCTTACTCCATGTCAAGCCATGATAGCGCTTCCTGTTCTGAGCATGAAGACCGATGACATAACTGAGACAGACAAACAAGAAAAACAGAAAAAGACAGACTGGCTAAGGCTGCAGCAGATAACAGCTACAGATAGAAGGCAGCAGTGAAAGCAGAAGTAAGGCTTTGAAACAACACCCTCCCCCCCCCCCCCCCCGTCCCCATACAGCAGACACCAGAACAGAGGAATCACATTCCCATTTCAACACGTGCACCTCACCTGGGGGCGGTTGCAGACAAGCCCCCCACCCCAATACCTTGCATTCAAAACAACTCAAACCTTTTTAACATCTGATACCAATTGAACATAAACACATTTAAAATGCATTTGCACATTCACACAAGATCGAGTATTACTCAGTGAGACTACTTATCCTGAAGTCTGGTACAATTTGATTGTTGGTTATTTTCAAGTAGAAGAGAGGGGGGAAAAAACAAAAAATAAGGTGCTGGATTAAAAATATAGCAATGGTTTTCATCATTACAGGAGAGATTTCATCGTAATACAAGAGGTGCAAGCCTTCATTTGAAAGGTTTTGCAGACGGCCTGAAAAATACATCATCGGGCTGCATGCAGCAAGATTTAGGAGCTAGAAATGCCGAGGCAATGCGAGTGCCAACACATACACATCAATTATTACTTTATAACAATTATAAAAAAATCTTTTTTTTTTTTTTCTTCCCCCAAAATGAAGGTTCTTGCCGCTTATTTTTGCATTTTTTAAACAGAAAATCCAACCCATTCTGCATTTTGCACAAAGGCTACATATGTATGCTACATAAATACCTAACACGAGAATTAACACAGGACTTCCAGGCTTGGTCTGTGTATGCCAGTTTTTGAATTAATGAAGGTTGTTGAAAACGTGCAAGTTGTTCCATATTTTTTTTTTCAATTAAACGTTTTTGATTATAATTTGGATTTGGCTAAACGCTCTTTGAATTGTCTTTGAACTAATTTTCCACAAAGAGTGTAGAATCAGTGACCAGATGCCTGTATTTTCAACGAGAACCCCACTGGTTTCATCTGGCAATTAGAAATGCACCCACCTTCAAGAGCAATCGTTTGCCATATAGTACATTGCAATTTATCAGTCTAAAAGTCTTGGGATGTGAATATGGGTTAATTATACCACATGGCATGCATAGCTATTTCTGGCATAATGTAGCCGTGAAAGGGTAAATCATCCCTCAAAAGATGTTAAAGGTGTCTAACTTTGAGTGATTAATTGGTCATTAAAATGCAGGAGTTATTACAGCTTGAACGAAAACCAGCATACACAGCTCCTGAAACAGAAGGACGTTTGGGTAGCCACGCATTACTGTGCATCTCAAATGCATGTTTCAGTAATTAGCCCTTCCTGAGAGATGAGTCAAATCCCCAAATCTTGCATACAGCTGGCTGCTTTCAAAAGGTGAGTCTTTAACATCATCACCAGAGTGCTGTTACCCAGCAATGGGAGACTGAGGCTCTATTAATCCCATAACTGGCAGAGCAAGAATGAGCCATTAATCTTAGATTTGCGTGAATCAATCTAGAATGTTTTGCGCTGAGCAGCAAAATGCAATGATTGGTTCAAGTCGCTGAGTCGCCGATGGCGATTGGCTCATGGTAGCTACACCTATTTTTTGGCCTCAGGAAGCTTCATTCTCCCATTGGTGCTTTTACACTTTAAAAATAAACAGTTCAAACATTCCAAGGTCTGTATGCCAATGTCTATAAATGTATAACTTTTCTTTTACTTTTTTGGTTCCCTTTTTGACACATTTAAGGCCCATTTCAGCTCCAGGATATGATGGACACCATGCTCACAGAAAAGCCCTCTTTAGTGGGTAGGGGTCACATTTAAAGGTTTTGCCAGAAGTTGACAAGAATGCCTTTGGGTGGAAAAGACAGGACCCTTCACTTAAATAGGAAATAGGACATTTATCCCAATGACATATCACAATCCTTTTTGACACATGAAATACAGGTCATACCAATTTCTTTGAGGGTAAGATGGAACGTACCATTTTTGGGGGGAGGGGGAGGTTCCTTTTTAACCTTTTCGACACAGTACTAAGCAAAGCTAAGCTCTCAGAACGGACCGGAGACAAAAAACATGACTACAGTATTACGTGCAAAAACGCAACGTCAATCTCCACCACTCTGGCCACCCATCATTCAGGGGCGCGATTTTTCTTGATTAGTCAGGAAACGCAGATTTTTAGACCCTCAATGTCTCAAACAGATGCAGAGGACCTGAATGTGTCACAGGCACACACATCAAGAGCTTTTGCAGTCTCTCACAGCTGTGATAGCAGAATGTTCAGCAGGAAAGCCAAGCGCTGTGAGCTGCGTGTGACGCCCCCCTAGTGGTTTCATGGGTTCAGCTCCACCTCTCACCATCATAAAATACTGACTTGATCATCCCGTCTACATCATCGGATTTAATATTCATATATATCAGCTTTAATAATTTAAAGCAAGCGGTCTGCACAAAATTGAAAGGTTTCAGCTTGGACAGTCATGGAGAAGGAATATTTTAGATAAGGAATTGGACCTAACCATCTGGTTAGTCTCGACAATCTTTATAACAGCTCCTTTCTGTTAAAATTCCTCTTAGGACAGAATTCACTGCACCAGAAGGCACTTGCAGCTGAAATGGGCATTAATGCTCTGAAAAGAGATTATGGGAACAATAGAACAGCTAAATATGATACACAACAGACCTCCAAAGGTGACCTCCAAAGACACTGAGGAGCCTTGGGAAAATCAATAACCATCACTTTCAAATCATAATTTAACATGATAATCCATGATCATTTTGTGATATGTATCTGGATTCAAGACAAGAAAGTTCTGCAGATTAATTCCAGGGAGTGGCTGGACCATGCCAAATGCACATTAAGTAAAGACCGATCCGATCAGGTGCAGACAGACAGACACTGCTCATACATACTGTTCTTGGATCAGTTCTTTTGCACAAAAATCAACGTGACTGGAGTGAGAGTTGGTCAACCTGATTCTGGATCTGTTCGAGGCAGAAAAATGCCCGGAACCTGACTTGCATGTGCAGATGGAGAGAGACTCCCCTCAAACACTGACCTAGGATCAGTTCCTGCACATGGAAGTTAAAAAATGTATGTTTTTGTGTGGGACTATGGAGTAAAATGGAGAAATTATTTGCATATATTTTGCAGCGTTTTGATTTCTTAAGAGAAGCCCTGGTCCTTTCTATATTCCTTTGTGCAGATCTCCCTCCATCTCAAATCTGTGGGTTGGGGATTGACAGGAGGCACTGTTCTGGTCTTGTGTGCGTACGTTGCCATTAGCGACGTAACTCATGGTCTCCTCGCCACATTCACGTTTACAGGGGAATTGAAAAAGGAAAAAAAAAAAAAAGAAGTGCAACAGCCAAGCTGGTCTATTTGCGGTCGACTGAGGAAGAGAGAAGTGCTACAATAACCATTGTGGCCATTTGGCTGTGAACCTGACTGAAGATCATTATTTCTGGATAGAAAGTATAACCTTGGGAATGATTTCTCAGTGTCAACACCCGGTGCTGCTATTACGGTTATTCGAGTTACTGTAGTGGCAATTATCATTTGGCTCGATAAGATATTTGCATTGTGCTACTACGGCGCAGGTGTCAAACTCCAGTCCTGGAGGGCCGCAGTGGAAGCTGGTTTTCTGGGTGTTCTCAGCACCAGTGGATCATTTAAGTCATTGACTAGCTAAAGAATCCACACACCTTGTTGTCAGGGCCTTAATTGGCAGCTGAAACCACAAAACCCGCAGACACTGCGGGCCCCCCCAGGAATTCAGTTTGACCCCCCCCCCGTAGTACGGTTAGCTACTAGGTCGTGCTAACCAAACTGAAAAAGAATGGTGGTAACCGCAGCAGATGGCTCACTTCAGAGCCTGTATACATAAAGCATCTCAGAGCGGAAGAGCGGATCTAGGATCAGTTTAGCCCTGTCCATACCCTAACCTTATACATTATGAGCCAAGAGTCAAAACTGACCTCAGATCAGTGCTCCTCGTTTGAGATGGTTTGTGAATATGGGGCCTGGACTGTCGGCCACTTCACTGTGTTCACTTGTTGTGATATTTGACAAAGCCAGAGTATGCACTGTACTGAACCAAAAAAAACAATTCATTAAAGCAAATCATTATTAAAATGCCTCTGCAATGTGGGAAATATGCATAGTCTTTGGTGACCACACACCTGCAGTGAGCAAGTAAAACAACGCTCTAAGACTGTCTCCATAAAGCTTCTCAGAGTGCTGATCTAGGGTCAGGTTTCCCCTGTTCATACCCTAACCTTATTCACCATGAGCTAAAAGGCTGAACTGATCTGAGATCAGCGGCCCTGCTCCAAGAAACTTTACGAATATGGGCCCAGGTCTGTTGGCCCGATAGGAGTCTGAAAATTACCGCAAAGTTTGACACCTGGATTCGTTCACAAAAGACAGCTTTTAAGGGGAATTCCAGCCAAAAATCATCGTTTAATGTTGGTCATCACCTTAAGTAGAATTTATCAATCTCATTTATGATGTGTCATGTATAATACTCTAGTCCAAAAAAAAAGAAAAAGAAATGACAGCCCCACCACAAAGAATGATGTCATCCGGGTACAACACCTCACCTTTCCCCATTGTTGAGCAAGGAACATTAAGTGGGGGGGGGGGCTGCAGTTCAGATGAAACTGTAAAAAGATTCCCAACCGTTACATATTGTGATTGTGACTTCAGAAAGAGAAACCAGTAGATTTTTTCATCATTACAAAGTATTCTCCAATTCAAAAGACACCTCCATTCACTTAAATTATAAGGAGTTCAAACCCAATGACATTGTCATAAATGATCCTTGATAGATAAAAGATTTGGTTTTGACACATGAAAAACAGGTAACACCAATTATTGTATGGTAAGACTGTACGTGAAAAAGATGATTTTTGGGTGGAGTTCCCTTTTAAATATGGCCAAAGCACTCTGGCACGAGGGGCGAGCAGATAAAGTGCTGGTTTTTAATAGGGTGGTTCGCGGAGCACTTTCCTGCTATCCTGCAAAGGCGTCACTGAGGGGTCTCTGCTTTGCTCCGACAGTCTCCACCTCGGCTGATCCCAGATCAGTGCTCGGGTGTCAGCGCCAGTGATCTCCGGGTGAGTAACGGTCCTACTCCGCAAGGAACAGTCCATTCGAACATGTTTGGGGGGGGGGGGGGGGTTAAACTTAGTCAAGGCAGCGCATGTTAAAAACCTACGAGTATCCCGGGTTGTATTCACGTGGCCCGGAGAGCAGGCACCTTGTGGGTCTTTATAGGTGCCCACATACGGGCTAATAAAAGTTGGGTGGCAGAGCTGGGGGGGGGAGGGGGGGGAGAGAGAAGAGGATGGGGTCTGTTCCTCTGAATTCAGCAATTCATTTTCCCCCAGAAATGGTGAGCCCCTCCCCCCAAGCCCCTCCCCTTGTGTTTTAAGGCCAGTTGGTGTTGTATGCAGTCTGTCCGGGGGGTTTGAAGGGGCGGAGCTTCCAGTTAGGGGGCAGGGGGTGGTCGTAGGCTCTCCATGAGCGATTGGACAGCTGGCACGGAGAGTACGGCCCTGCCCACGCTCCCTCCCGCCCGGTAACAGGCGTAGCCCAGCAATCCGAGTCCCGCTCCCTTTAGGACCGTCCGTAACAACCTGCTCAACCGGGAGGGCGGAGCCACACTGCAACGGGAGAGAGAACACATTCCAGGTTCACAGGTCCTGTCACACAGTTATGCAATTCACTACCAAATCATCAGGGTAGGGTAGCACCAGCTATTCGTAAGTTCTACCATAAGTCGGAACGTAAAACTCACACTACAGGCTTAGTAGCTACTAGTTAGTTTACAACTAGTGAGCTACTAAATTTGGTTGCACCATGTGTCCTTAAGTCAAAACTTAGTTCGTAGACCTTGAACTCTTCGTAAAGTAATGTATAGTCGCACAAAATTACGTCGACGTTTATTGATCCAATGAGTGGCATTAAAAAATGTAAACAGGAAATAGCGTTGCACTAGGATATTGTTGGAATGTTACCTTGGTGATACAAATTTGTTATGTATCATTGACACCCCATTATTAGCAAGCTACTTCATGCTGTTCTTTTTTGATGGGACAGCTAATGTTAGTTAGCTACTGTTACAGGAGTAGTTGCTTGAGACTGTCTGCAAACTTCGATTAGCGAATCCAGTTTAGTAGCCAATGTGACACGATCAAGCTGTTAGTTAACAGTGTCGTTAAAGCGCTCCATTCCTATCAGTTTCATACTGGAGATCAGCAGCTAGCATGTTTGTTAATCTCATTAGCCTACAATTATGTCCTCTCTCTTAAAATGAGACAGGCGTAGATGTCAACGTCGTCATACAAGTCATACAGAGAATGCAGTGTATATCGCAAAATTGTTGGCGATGATGAGGTCATAGTTTTAAAGCAATTTGTCAATGTTCTTCAAATCGGTCTGTCATTGAAACATTATTAATTACGCTTACGTTATTCCTGGTCAATGGCTTGTGTAAATATTTTGTTTATACGTAGGGTTACGTTCTATGTTTTGTGGTGCAACAGGCTTTATTTTAGTAGTGCACAAGTTGTAACTTAGTAGAGATTTAAGTTCCAACTAGGCTGAGTTCTTACTTATGCACAGCTGGTGCAACCGGCCCCAGGACTTTTGAGATTATTACTAGGCTCATTTTTTACATGGTTTTGTTAAAAATAATTATTTCTTGATGAGGGATTTTTTCTTCTCATAATAAAAGATTGGATTTTTCTCATTTTTTCAGCGTGAGATTAAAGGGATAGTTCGGAATTTTGGACATAATGTCTCAATTACGACTTACCCATGATGTAGTTGATTGATGGAAACCATTTTCAGATAATTCCATGCTGTCCCTTCTTTTGGACATACACACATTGCTAATGCTAGCGCAACTCTAAGGTAACTGCTAGCATCCACTACCAAACGCACTTAAACACTCCACAGTGCACCCAAAGCAAATAAAATACGAGGACAGTCTATCTGGGTTATTTTCAGTGATTATACCATCATTTTTTGAAGTCAAACTATCGTTGAATCCTTTACTTTGTGCTGACCTATATTCTCTGTGGAAGTACGGCGGCGGAGCGATACTTTACGTTACCTACGAATGTAGTGCCGGCACTCGTCGACTACAACAACAAAGAAGACCAACAAGTTGCAATGGCCACGTTCGCTCTGCCGCCGTACTTCCAAGAGAATATAGGTCAGCACAAAGTAAAGGATTCAACGATAGTTTGACTTCAAAAATGATGGTATAAACACTCAAAATTACCCCGATCGACTGTCGTCGTATTTTATTTGCTTTGGGTGCACTGTGGAGTGTTTAATTGCGTTTGGTAGTGGATGCTAGCAGTTAACTTAGAGTTGCGCTAGCATTAGCAATGTGTGTATGTCCAACAGAAGGGACAGCATGGAATTATCTGAAAATGGTTTCCATCAATCAACTACATCATGGGTAAGTCGTAATTGAGACATTATGTCCAAAATTCCGAACTATCCCTTTAAGCTAATTCACCAAACGGTGAATTTTTTTATAACCCTTTTTACTCATCTTTACCTGGGGTGCCAATAATAGTGGAGGGCACTGTATATTTAAAAAAATAAAATCCCACCTCATGATCTCCTTAATGTTGAGTTTCTTGTCCCAGTTTCTCTCGATGCCCGGGACGTGGCCCATTCCAACCACTCCTACTACTACGGCAGGCACTCCTGAGAGACATGGGAAAAAGAAGATTCTAGAGCTGCCGGATTAGGTGGCCGGACACAAGGAGACAGTTCTGTGTGAATTAGGCCAGGACAGTTATCACCTCTACTTTAATGACCACAGCGAGTCGCCACGGTGGAGGTGGTGAGGGAGGGGCATGGAACTCACTCTGGGCATTGGGGGGCGCCTCCACGCAGCGCGCAGCCTGCCGGAGTGTGTGGGTGAGGTAGATGTCTCTCTCGGCCACGATGGTGCGGTGGAGCGCTGGGAACTCCCCTATCATCTCCGACATGGTCTGCTCCAGTAGGTCCTTCTGCTTACACTTCTCCACGTCCTCTTTACTGTGGGTACACACACACACACACATACGTACAATTGAAAAAATTCAATTGAATCAAGCCAATCTTCGAAACTCTTTCCTTGCCCATCTTAAAAAAAAGTTATGTAGCAAATAAATATTCCAATTGATGACATTGTTTCAAGATTGACCGTCTCATCCACATTAAAACTTCCACACACAGTTATTTGGTGCCTGTACCAATGGTTTTTAACTGTGGTCCCAGAGACAGAGGGCGTCCACTTTTGACCAAAATGCCAGCTTGTTGAAAGTGTCTTTTCCCAACAGGCGACAGCAGCCTCACTTGCCAGGCTTAAGCTTCTATGCAGTGCGGTTCAGAGAAATAAACTTTTCAGAAAGTAGCAGTATGTTCTAGCCAATCACATCAGCTCAGTCAAGGCTGGTCTAAGGTGATTCGAACATAAAACTATGATAAACAGGAAGGTGGTTTTACAGCGCGAGGAGGCGTGTCACATTTCCACAAGCCACCTCTGACCATGACTTACTGACTATGACGGGGCAGACGATGTCTTACGGCCCTTCGACCATCTGAGTTCCGACACTAAGGTGACCGTAACCATTTTTGAGATTGGACCGCAGTGGTCGGGTGAGCGGACCATGTCAACGACAGCAAATAAGGAGCCGGAAAGCGCGAGCGGGAGCGTACCTGATTGGGTCGGACAGGAAGCAGAGACCCCAGGCCAGCCGCGCCTTCTGCCACAGGCTGAGTGCGGCGATGGCTCGTTTGAAGGTGACCGTGATTGGTCGGTCGCCGAGGTGGAACTTGCAGAATGGCACCCGACCTGCCTGGGAGGGGAGGGACAGACTGAGACCTGAAACATATGGACGCACTCGTATACATGCACAAGCACGTAGCCGCATACATACGCTCTAGCGCGAGAACTCGCTCTAGCGCGAGAACTCACACTCACACTCACACTCACACTCACACTCACACTCACACTCACACTCACACTCACACTCACACACACACACACACACACACACACACACACACACACACACACACAGGTGTGCTGACCTCTCGGAAGGCCTCCCTGAACTCTCCGCCAGGGGCCATGCCCAGCTGTTCCGTGATGTGAGCCGACACCTTCAGTAGCAGAATCTGCATCAGCCCCGACATCATTCCGTTCTGAGAGAGAGAAGATCTGCATCATTATCAACAGCTCATTATCGGTGAGTTTCGATAGAGAATGAAGTCAACTCTTCATTATCAGTTTGTTTAGACATCACAGAAATAATGAAATCAGCTTCTTAATAGCAGTATTTAGATATCACGGAGATAATGAAATCAGCTCTATCACTAGTGAGTTTAGATATCACACAGATAATGCAATCAGGTCTTCATTTAAACCCCCCCCCCATGGCAGAATGGATTTCTCTGTTCCAAGAGGTGCAAATTCGCACAGGTGAGTCAGATTGTGGCGTGCACAATTTTGAAAAACATTTTTTTTTAATAAAAACTGGAATTGCTCGACTAAAAAACCTTACTTGGACAAGAAGAAACAATTGACTGACAAACTAAAGGAAGTCAGCCCTATGTGATCTGCTCTGGGAATGTTGTTACCAAGGTCTGACTCTGTTACTCAGATCAGGTGAATGCACTTACGTTCTCTTTCATTGTAAGTAGCTCTGGATAAGAATGTCTGCTAAAATGTAAAGTAATGTAGTGGACTGTAATGTAACGTAGAGTAATGTAGTGTACTGTAATATAATGTAGAGTAATGTAGTGTAATGTACTGTAATGTAGAGTAATGCAGTGTAGTGCACTGTAATGTACCCCAGGACCCACCTGTCTAATAGCCTGCTGCACCTTCTCCAGGTTGATGTCCTTGGCTTCTTTGAGCAGCGTTTTCTCATCCATCTTCAGCATGGACACCCTGTACGGACACAGCTCCACCACCACCACATCTGGCTGCACCGCCCGGATGGTCTGGGGAGAGAGAGAAGGGCGAGGCACTTACGCCCGATTCCTGCGACAAAATGTTGGAATGTCACAGAGAAAGACTACACGGTTAACATCAAAACGACGGATACGAAATTAAATGCCGTTTCCATCCTTTATGGAAATTGAATATATTGTACGCATTTATTGAGTCGATAATGATGAATACATTTCAAATCTTTTTTTTTTTTTTTTACAAATATCTATTGCAACATGTGAAAGCTCTGAGGAGCACTGAGTAAAGCATGTAGCACTGAGTAAAGCATGTAGCAGCTGAAACGTTTGCGCCATTCACGTGCCCTTTTTCTTTTTTGCTCCATGTAATTTTTTCATTACAATAAATACATATTAAATACATAAATAAATAAATACATAAATACAGTGTCTGACTTTTTATGCAGAGTGCGCTTGGCACCTTTTTCTTTTTCTCAGCATCTGAAAGCAGCAATAATTTGTATATCTGCTTATATATTTGGAAAGTGTTGCAATATCTTGAACATACATGCAAATATATCATCAGTACATTATATGTAAATAAGGGGTAACGATTAGGAGTTGGTTGGGCGACTCATTTGACATGTTGGAATTTGGAAATTCCAGTTGGTTGCAGCCGGTTGTAGGTGGTCGGTGGCGGCCCTCACCGTGGCGACGTCCTGCTTGCTGCTGTCGCTGAAGTGCGCCGTGCCCACCAGGTAGACGAGACTGCCGTCGGGGGCGGTGAGGACGGTCACCGTCTCCGGGAGGTCCGGCGAAGGCTGCCGCCGCTGGGCCCGCACCTGCCACAGGAGCTCCACCGCTTGGGCGTCAGCTGGAGGGGGGGCGGGTTCCACGCAGTGACAGACAGGAGGGATACCACTTTTTCATTGGTTAACCAAAAAAATGATAGCAAGCATGCAAAACGTCAGGAAAAATTTCCAAAACAAAGAATGAAGGAGCCATGCCTTCAAGGAAACCGTGTGACAAAGACAGCTGCCCCCTCTTACCTAAAGCGGGGACAACAGTTCCACGTGTGCACGGATTTCCATTTGGCAGAACTTACAGGGGAGGGGCATTCTGCACTCGAGATTCCACTATCCACACATGCTAAGAGTTTATTAGATAACTCTTATTAGCTTGGTGGGTTATAAGCGTTTGCTTTATTGCATGTGGTCACTTATGGATAGTCTCTTAATGGTTGCCGGTGAGTTCCAAACCACAGAACCCCACAAAACTCCATCAGGCAGGCACAGCTGAGGCTGATTAGTAATTAAATAGGGGTTTCTGGATGCCTGTGTCAGGCTCAGCTGTGCCTTCGAGAAGAGATCTCAATGGACACGTTGTGCTTTTCTCCCCTACGTTCAAACCAGCCAAAATGGCTAACCATTTAAGTCAACTTTTTTTTAAATTTTTTTTTTTTAATTTTTTTTTTTTTACATGCTTGATTTCTGTTCTTTTTTCCTTTTTGAGTGTAACCATGGAAATGTAAAGTATATATATATTTTTGCCACTGCAAGAAACTTACAATCTCCTATGCAATAATAATAGACTCGGAGTGTGAAACTCATGCAGTGGTGTTGCCTGGCAACAGAAGACTATAAATTAAAGTCAACGCCGCCAGATGTTCGGCACGCTCGGTTCAGGCAGGATTTGCCTTAAGTATCTGCTTGTTCGAATCTATTGGTTTTCATTATGAGCAAACTGAATGCAGTTTACAGTTAATGAGAAGGTGAGATAGACAGACAGACAGGAGACTGGTTCTACAGTCAGTCTGTTCTGTAGGGAAACCACCATGTACAGAGATTAATCCCTGTGGCATCTTATCTTGCGCACTTAATGCTTCAAATGTTAACACAAGCGCTCATTACAGTTAGCTGGCTGTACAGATCTTTTGAGAATAATACTAGTTGTTTTATTGGCCACAACTCCACAATTAATTTGGAATAATGTCACATTTATGCGTCCTTGGGTAGGTCAGTATGAAAGTCCCCAAACTCAGAAGAACAGCAGGTTCATTCGCTCACCTTCTGCGGCGGAATGAAGAGCCATCTCTTCAGAGAATAAGCACATACCCTGCCTGCACTTACCCTTAAAATAAAAACTTCCCTCAAAACCCTTCCCTTAAAATGAAGCAAAAAAAACGGGCAGAATTTGTGTTGACGGTAGTTGCTCGTCTTGAGTTTTTACCTGGTAAAAATGTGACCGCAAAGCTGTATTGCACTCCAATTCAAAGCACTTCTGTAAATAGCTCTGAATACGACTGTAAATATAAATATGTACAGACAGACAGGAGCAGAAACAAACACATGTACGTACACACACACACACACACACACACACACACACACACACACACACACACACACACACACACACACACACACACACACACACACACACACACACACACAAAGGGAAAGACAAAGGGCTTACAGAGGCCTGGGGGTAGACTGGGTAGTGAGTCATCTTCAGAGGTACCAACAGACTCCTCCTGGAAGGTCAGAAAAGGAGAGAAATAAAATAAAAGGAGAAAAATCACCACGGTGATCAAGAAAATATGGAGTAGGGCCTTGCAGTGACAGGGTAGATGTATGCTCCCACTCTACAAAACACTCCAGTGGACAAAGACTACTACACCATCTGGCGAGGGGAAAAAAGTAACTGTTGCTCACTAGTCATGCACTACTTCCATGTCTAGTTTACAGGACTTACAATTCAGTAGTTCCCTTCAACATTTTCTTGCAACAAGGTATTGCTTTTTAATTCAACACACAGAACGGGTTCACAGGTGCTCAGCGTTACAAACCTCAGAATTGTTTTCTTGGTCCATGGTCCAGTCAGTGGATACCGGTCAACTTTTCTCCCTCTTCCGTAACCGACACAGACCAGCCTGGTCGAAAACGGCAGAAAATATCATTATGGCAGGACACGCCACGTCTAATGTTTCAAGTTACACCAAAAATGTGAAGCATACTTATAGCTCCTATGTTTAAGCTATATTTGAGTTTGATTACAACAGTGGACTCTTGACCCTAGGGCATAGGCTAAAATAACATGTGGCATGTACAGACCCTACCGATTCTGTACTGTGAGTGAGGTACTTTACCCAAATTTCACCACTAACATTTTGGGTGGATGCGAAAGAAAATGAAAAGGTGTACAATAAATACTAGCATGTCATTGTCGTGGGCAACAGTGTCTATGCAAACCCATACAGCAATGAGCACGTGAATTAATGGGATAGTTCGGAATTTTGGACATGATGTCTCAATTACGACTTACCCATGATGTAGTTGATTGATGGAAACCATTTTCAGCTAATTCCATGCTGTCCTTCTTTTGGACATACACACATTGCTAATGCTAGCGCAACTGTATGGTAACCGGTAGCATCCACTACCACTAGCACTTAAACACTCCACAGTGCACCCAAAGCAAATAAAATACGACGACAGTCTATCGGGGTTATTTTGAGTGTTTATACCATATTTTTTTAAGTCAAACTATCGTTGAAACCTTTACTTTGTGCTGACCTATATGCTCTGTGGAAATACGACAGCGGAGTGATACTTTACGTTACCTACGAATGTAGTGCCGGCACTGGTCGACTACAACAACAAAGAAGAGCAACAAGTTGCAAGGGCCACGTTCGCTCCGCCGCCGTACTTCCACAGAGAATATAGGTCAGCACAAAGTAAAGGATTCAACGATAGTTTGACTTCAAAAATGATGGTATAAACACTCAAATTAACCCCGATAGACTGTCGTCGTATTTTATTTGCTTTGGGTGCACTGTGGAGTGTTTAAGTGCGTTTGGTAGTGGATGCTACCGGTTACTATAGTTGCGCTAGCATTAGCAACGTGTGTATGTCCAAAAGAAGGACAGCATGGAATTAGCTGAAAATAGTTTCCATCAATCAACTACATCATGGGTAAGTCGTAATTGAGACATTATGTCCAAAATTCCGAACTATCCCTTTAAGGCCGGTTTAACTTGCTCGAGTCTCTAACGTTATTGTGCAGTTTTGTTAGTGTGCTTATCTGGACAGCGTTATTGTTCAAGTTAGCTTCCCAGGTTACAACACACCATCATGACGAACATAATTACGCTAGCTCTGAGTCACAGCAGGCGTCAACCCCAAAACCTAGACGAAGCTTAACAGGTAATCGTTTCAAGAATAGTACGAAACAAAACGAATACGACGTATTAGAGGCCAACTTATAACATGCAATGTAACGTCACTGATCGGCAATTCACTCAAGACTGTTAGAAAGCGAGCTAGCTACTTACTAGCTAACTGTCACTTGAAAAACAAGACCACTGCAAACAGGTCCTCAGGCATGATATGATTATGGAAATATATCTCGCAAGGCCTTGCAGCTGGTAGTCATTTTTCCTCATGCAACTGTTTGAAGCCTGGGCTGGTGCCATCTGTTTAGCCAGCTAACGTTCGCACAGACCACAACATCATTCACGTTTCTCGGAACATCCAGTAGCTAATCAGTTTGTGTCAACTTCCTGCCGTTTTGGAATCATCTGGACCACGTCAGCGAACGGTAGCACACCGCTAGGCGCCAGCTAATTTAGCTAACATTACAGCTACGTTACCGCGGTCAGGAAATGGATTAGCTACCTAGCCAAGTTAGCTAATGTCTCACACAGCATGGTTATAGCTAACCAGCTAGCAACACCAGAATGTATAAGCTGAAAGTTTCTCAAACCGCCATGTGTTTTGACGAATCTCTGTGTACGTTAGCTAGGCAACTATAGGTGTCAAGCTATCAAAGTTCGCTAGTTTAGTTAGTTAGACAGCTAACGTTAGGTCCACGACAGACTGTCCAGCTAGCTACCGATTCACAAGCAGGAAGCTAACCGTCCGATATCTCTACTGCGCAAATATCACCTTATTATGTACAGAAATGCACTATCGATGAACCCGACGGTGTTTTTCTGGTCACTTCTTTTTATGTGAAAAAAATAAGTGACCAGACAGCTTGCATAATGTACGTATGCGACGTAACGTTGGCTAATGTCAGTGAGCCAGCATGTTACTACGACGGAGGGTTTTGGTGGATCTAAGCAAGAATGTTGTTGTGGCCCCAAAGTGCTCCAACATAAATCACTTATCGTTAATCATTTTTTTTTAATTTAATTGTGTGACCCAGGGATTGTTATGGCCCTAACGTTAGGACTGCATAACGTTAGAGCAAGTCAGCGGTCGACTCTGTATGATTAGCAAGCAAGACAATCCAGGCATGAGTCTATAGCCGGCTAAATCATAATGTCACATATTAAAAGAAAGCCCATACATAAGCCAGGGTAACGTCTACATTAACTATTAAAAGACACACATAACGTTACTTAAAGTTCATTACCATTGCCCACCTTACCTGCTTGCTTTCACTTCTGTAGATTCTACTCCGTCTGACACGACTTCTCTCCGCCTGCAAGGTGTTATGGGTATTGTAGTCAAGGAATATTTAAATATTTTTAACACATTTATATTTAAACACATATTGGATAGCGATATTCACATGCTTGCAGAGGTTTCATAAATTGGCTTTGACATTTCCTCCTATTTTCAGAAAACCAAAGAATCATAATTCGTGACTAAGAACTGAGATCGTTTTTCCATTCAGTGATACACCAATGATGTCTACCTTTAAGTTGGTGATATGAATGGATGTAGCTTCTTCCGTTTATAGTCATCGGAATCTAAAGCAAAGAGGACAGCAAAATAATATTTTGTTGCAGTAATTAGTTGTAACCTAAACAGATTTGGATAGTTACGTCAAGCATGGTGAGATGGGTAAGACTAGTCAGTTAAGACTACAATATATGTCTTAAAGATGCATGGCAAGCTATTTTGCTAGTTCCGTGAAAATTATTGCGAGTTGAGTTTTGTCACTGCTTCTTTTCACTCTGCAGTCAACCAGCTAAGATGTGACGTCATTGCTTTAGAGGCTGCAATTGTTGGACAGGTGGTGCCTGCAGAACAAAGCCATATTTTACCATGAAATCCCAGACGCCCTATGTGATTGTAGAAAAGAGAGGAAAGCGGGAAAGTCATCAGTCGCATCACTAAAGTTACAGATCCTGTCTGGCTGTGATATTTCTAATGGCCTGATTAGCCAAATTATTTGAAGAATTGCATTCATTAGAAAATTATTTATTTCCGGTTGTTGCCGAATAAGCACTGCAAAAAATGTGGTTCTTGGAAAAGAAAAAAAAAACAGAGAAAAAGTTGTTTTATCACAAATACATGTTTATCATCGTCTTTTCTTTTTCTTTTTTATAGTCAATTGTAGTCTATTTTATAGCGACTTCACTTACCCCTCTTAGCACGTGCATACTCTGGTTAAAAGCATAAAGCTGCAATATAGCCCTAAGCATATTAAATTATGAAGAACTGACTGTATTAAATAACCCAAGACCTGATTTAAGCATGCTGCCGAAAAAAAACATAAAACCAGAACCAATTATACTGTCTAAGTGGATTTATCATTCGGGCAGCTTTTGACCTAGGATCTTTCCAGATTCGTGGGCTGAATCTTTATTTACGACTTTTAGAATACAGATGGATGCTTTGTCTCTCAAACTGTGAACTATGGGATAAATCATTTTTATAACTGAGAAAAATGTCCCACTTTCCCTTTTTGCAGTATTTCTTTTCTGAAGCCTAAAATAAATAGAAAAGGACATATTTGACAACTTACTGGCACTACAGTGGAAGTGAGATTTAAAAAAAATGTTTTAAAAGAAGCTGTTTTGATGTTGTGTGTTAATTTAATTTTAGTGTGTCTGGCAGACAGTGTAAGCAGTCTCATGGAGGATTTTGCAAGATTGATGACTTGACAACGCCCATTTTTTTCCTATTTCGGTGTACACAGTGTTCTCTCTCCCTCTCTCTCTCTCTGAAATAAACTATAAACAGAACTTACAAATTAATTGTACGCACATAGTATGAGACACTCTAAACAGCCATTTCTTTTGTAGAATATAAGCGCAACCTTTATTTTGTCACCAAAATCAAGAAAATTGCCATGACAACAACACCCTTCCCCTTCTCATTGGAATTGTTGTGATTCATGGAGTGCTGACATGCCTTTGTGAATCAGTAAGTCTGTGCTGTTCAATCACCATCAATGGCTAGATAAATATTTATAAAACACTTATACCTATACACAAAATACAGTCAAACCCCAGCACATCTGGATGTGTATACGTTTAAGAAACCGTATTGTTATTTTACGATAAGGTATAGGTCAATAAATATTTATGACCTGGGTCCTAGTACACAGATGAGGCAAAAGCCAGACAGCAGTCTGATACTATTTCTGCTCTCGGTATGAACCATACAATGTCATCATACTGAGACAGGAAATACAGTTGTCACAAACGAATCTTTCGAGTGTTAAACGTTTTGAACTATTATGTTGCTGGATATGTTTTTGCCTAATCAAGAGGATGCTGACAAACTACACATTCAGTGTCAGCACACAGCTCTTTCACAGAGAACCTATACAAGACCCCTTCATCAACTGCACAAATGGACACAAGACAAACACAAGAACGCCCACAACTGCCACAAAAGCATAAAAAACACAAATATTCATCGTTTACGCCTTCTTCCCTCGAACCATGGGGTCAACTTTTAGAATGATAGACAAACCGAAAAAGAAACATAGTAATACGGTAATGTGCTTGTATAGAACATTTGGTTTAAAAAAAACTGTTTTTTTGGCCCACTGGTGTACATTCACGTTCACATGCATTTCAAGAGGAATCAGAGGAGAATATTTTAGCCATTGCTTTCTGAGTCAACTAGCTGAACAGTAATGCTACATGCAAATTAATATGATTCTTTCTTGTTTCATATGTGAAGTATTACTTGTTTGGATTCAGAGATAAATCGGATAGAAACAATAATTATTAATCAAATGTAGTTTCCTTGAAAGCACCTCACCTGCAGAACAGCACTAATTTAGTAGGTCCACAGGTCTAAATAACACCTTATTTTTACTCTATATTGTCAGTGCATTTTGAGAGTACGGAGAAATCCTTGGCTCCCATTGTAAAAGATGATTTATAGGCCAGACAAGAGACTAGTTCAAGATGGGAATCTGTTGTAGATCCTCTCTGGTCCTTGCAGAAGAGACCAGCATATGGTCAGGCGGTTGAGTGTGTAGTTTATACATTGACCCTGCCAGGTCCATTTAGATTTTAAATTGATCAGGGTGGATTTTATGAAGCAAGTACAGTGTCCACAATATCGTCCCCCATGGTTCAATTTATGCGCAATGTTGTCCAGGATATCGTCAACCAGATTTAATAGGCCAAACTGATTAACATACAACTTAAAACATTGATCAGATGTGCTGCACCAAGGTTTGAATGCATTGATCATGCCCAAGTATGTGGCGTTTTTTCCCCCCCAACAAATGGGGAAGTGACAGCATTCACAATGAAATGGTGGCTGGGACAGGCTCGAACACTGCAAAAACTATGTCTGTCTTAACAATTGTCTTAGTCTTGTAATGAGACTTAAAAAATAAAAATCGTATTTTTATTACTTTTTTTCAGAGTTCAAAATATTAGCTTGTTCTTTAAGTGAATTTTTACTTGACAAGTGAAATTGTCTTAACCCATAGTGTCTCATCGGTATCATCTTTTTGTCTTATTTAGCAAAAAAGTAGTAGCAATAAGATTTTAAGTCTAAAGATAAGACTAAAATATTTGTTACGATGGACTTAATTTTTGGTTTTTGCAGTGAAAACAGGCTAATGAGCCTGTACGTTAGCCTACACGTTTGCATGAATTTTTATTGTTGTTTTTGAAGATATATTTTGGCGATAAGTAAAGGAACAAAGGCTCCTGTTTGTCCAAACCATGTTTGTCTCATCTGGTCTCATTTTCTCTGTCTTTTCCCCATTTCTTTCATTTGCAAGAGGTGGGGGAAATGAGTCCTGTACTTCGATACGTGGCCAGGTAGATGTGTTACCTGCAGAGGTTCCCTTGGTGTTTTTGGGGTCCCGTTCAGTTCCAATGGCATTCCCCCAGGCCTCTGCTCCGTGTCAGTGTCCCCCCCCAAGCTGGGCCCTGGGCGCCAACCGGTTGGCCAGCAGGCAGGCCAAGGCAATTCCGGCGACCTGGGCGAACGCCAACCCCAGGACAGTGGCGGCGATGTGGAAGACATTGTCGTTGACCACTCCGAAGACCTTCCGGAAGCATCCATGGCGGTGGATTCCGGCCGCCGCTGGCCCTCCCCCGTCGCCCTCCTCGGGAACGGGTCGGTTCCAGCAGGTCTTGCGGCGGGCGCAGCAACTGTCCGGCACCGAGATCCGGGAGTCGTTCTCCGGGGGCCCAAGGGGCGTCCAGTCGGATGCCTGCCAGTCCTCCCAGCCCTCGGCCCCACAGCACCGCAGCGCCCTCTGCAGGCCGTCCAGCGCATTGGCCCGGCCCTCGTCCTCTCCGTAGGCTGCCACTGCCCGCTGGAGCCCGCTGCGGAAGCCCTCGGCAATGTCCTCACGGTAGAACAGCCCGGAAAGCCCGGCGGCAAGCCCCGCCACCAGTGTGAAGAGCTGGAAGAAGCCGTATGCCCTGAGCAGGCAGGGCAGCTTGGCGGCTGTGCCCAGGCAGCCCAGGAAGCCCCAGGCGGTGATGGCACCCCCTGTGGCCAGGAGGGCCATTGGCGCATTGGGGTAGCTGTTAGCCGACAGCAGCATGTAGTCGGAGAGGGAGACCTGGGTCCACACACCCAGGGTGAAGATCGCCAGTCCTGCGGCCCAGAAGAGGCAGCTGAAGAGCAGCAGGCTGAGGCGCAGGAGGGCCATGACGCCCAGTGGCCAGTGGCAGGGGCCCTGGACTGGGGGCGCCGGGGCTGCCAGCGAGGCCGAGGAGCAGAGCGAGGAGGATAGGCGCTGGTGCTGCAGCTGCTGGCAGGGCGGCGGAAGCAGCGCCGGGGGCGCGGAGGGCCGCCGGTGGACGGACGGCGAGGACAGGAGCCCCCTGGGCGAGGACAGTCGACGCGACGCACAGTCCCGGTCCCACTCGGCGCTCCTGGAACCCGGCTCGTACGGCAGGGCGCTGTTCATGGCACTGGCTTTTTACCTTCCTCTCTCCTTTTCTACCGCGCCTCTCTATCCGCCCGCCCCCCCCCTCCCTCCCTCTCTCTCCCCCCCTCTTTCTTTATGGCTCGCCGTTAACCCCCCTCCGCTGTCTGTCCCTCCTCCCAGCACATAAATCTCCGAGGCGTTATCTGCATCTACAGCCCCGCGCTCCCCCTCTCCGCGCCTCGCACATTCCTCATCCCGTCTTTTGTTTATCTTTTTATTTCAAGCCTTCCTTCCGTTCACCTGGTCCCTCTCCTTCCCTCTCCTTGTCACGATAATTACCGCGTCCTTTCTCTCTCTCCCTTTCTCACTGCCGCTCTTTCTCGGTGTCTCCCACTCACTCTGTCTTTTTCTTCAGGGCGGGGACACGGTTCCCTCGCCCCAACCCCCCCCCTCCCACCCCTCATCGGGGTTGGGAGCCAGTCAGTGACTTTATTGTCCTGCATTCCCTCTGGTGTTTTTACATCAACACGCCGGCTGGGCTGCAGCAACCGAAATGCACCAGCTTTTATGTACAATATTATGTACAATATTTTAAAGCATGCACTTCCATCCACAGGTCAATATATTAATTCATTTGGACATATGGAGGTAGAAGAATCTGTGGAAAATGATTCACCTGAAATCAACTCAGAAAGAGTGCATTTTCAACTGACGGATTGCATTTTTTCCTCTCTTAAAATGTGCACTTCTGTCCGCAGGTATATGATTTTGTATGGACATATGGTGATTGATCACACTTGACATAATGATTCACCTGAAATCAACTCGGAGAGAGTACATTTTACACTAAAGGAGTAAATTTTTTCCTCTCTTAAAATGTGCACTTCTCCACACAAGTAAAAAAGAAATGATTCACCTTAAATGAAATTACATTTTACACGGATGGAGTACATTTCTTCCCTCATTTTTCAATGCAAAAACTAAGAGCTGAATTAGTACTGAGCATTTCACTGTGTATGGATTTAAACTTCACGGATGAATATACACAACTCTATATTTGCAGAGGCTTAAAATTAAAAGGCGTGCAAGGGTTTGAATGCTTTAGCAAGCCACCATGTATTTGATAAAATATGAAATACATCAGAGTGTAATTTTGGAGCAGGCGGAGACGATGGCCAATCCCCTTCCACCGACAGAAGGCGTGACTCGATGCTAAATGCTTCCGCAGTCATTAGCACACAGCGCCGGAGCGATAAGCAAGTGCTGTTCACAGTAAAAGTCATTCTGTCAGAAAATTATTATCAAAATCTGGGTCTGTGCCTCAGGAAGAAGGTTCCCGGGGCGTTTATGGTGTCTGTAATGGTTTATGGGGTCTATATTACAATGAGCCAGTAAACAGTGACTCACTGATTAAAGAGCCATCAAGCATTCATCAGCCAGACAGCCCTCAGTACATACACACATACAAGCACACACATACTCGTATACACAATACACATGCACATGCACACACACACAATTAAACACAGTTATTTTTGTGAGCATTTCAGTAAAAAGAAAGCAGCTCAGTTTTAAAATGTAATGCATCTCCTTGGCAGAAAACCCTGACACTTCATTGGCCCAGCCACAGAAAAAGGCAATTAATGGTTATATTAGAATATCATGTAAAACAAACAGAGAACAGAAATCAACTCGCACGTAATGTTTATAATAACCCTCTAGAGGGTGCTCCAAGACACATAAACACAAGAGTTGTGAGTCAAAGTTGCCTGTGAGCACTGGCCTTAAGTCCATTTTGCATTTTTCTTGCTGATGGTGAAGGTAACGATTTGGATAAAGCAAGCTGGTCCTGTATCAATGCTTAGGGGCAACCTCTGCCTCAACCAACATTTGGTGCCTTTCCACACTCCCAATATCTTGTTCAGCTATGCATATTTGAGGTCTTTGCCTGGGTACTCAAAGGATAATTTTATTCCCCCCAATATTGAGGTACAGCTGAAGTATAATGGACATCACAGCAAAGAAAAGAGATTATTCACTCGAGCACTTTTCGTGCACCTAAAAGTGCTTTTCTTTAAGCTCCATACATTGTTTTCCAGAATTTTTATGTACAATTCTCACAGTCCATAATCATATCTCCACTGAACTAATGCCACATTCCTCACATAATTGTTCCATTTCAGCCCGATCTAGATTTCACCAGGCCCGCCAATTTCATTAAAGAGCCCCATCCTCCACTTCCATCTACATAATTAAATTTATTTTTGCATCTTATGATTTCATGTTTGGTCTCTAGAGGGCACTGAAAGACACATTATGAAATGATGCGTTCACACCTTGGTGTGAAAAACTGCTAGCCCAGGTGCCCTCAACACTGGTCCTGTACAGCCACAGGTCCTGCTCCTTTTTACTCTGGTCCTGTACAGCCACAGGGCCTGCTCCTTTTTACTCTGGTCCTGTACAGCCACAGGGCCTGCTCCTTTTTACTCTGGTCCTGTACAGCCACAGGGCCTGCTCCTTTTTACTCTGGTCATGTACAGCCACAGGGCCTGCTCCTTTTTACTCTGGTCATGTACAGCCACAGGGCCTACTCCCTTTTACTCTGGTCCTGTACAGCCACAGGGCCTGCTCCTTTTTACTCTGGTCCTGTACAGCCACAGGGCCTGCTCCTTTTTACTCTGGTCATGTACAGCCACAGGGCCTGCTCCTTTTTACTCTGGTCCTGTACAGCCACAGGGCCTGCTCCTTTTTACTCTGGTCCTGTACAGCCACAGGGCCTGCTCCTTTTTACTCTGGTCATGTACAGCCACAGGGCCTGCTCCTTTTTACTCTGGTCCTGTACAGCCACAGGGCCTGCTCCTTTTTACTCTGGTCCTGTACAGCCACAGGGCCTGCTCCTTTTTACTCTGGTCATGTACAGCCACAGGGCCTGCTCCTTTTTACTCTGGTCATGTACAGCCACAGGGCCTACTCCCTTTTACTCTGGTCATGTACAGCCACAGGGCCTGCTCCTTTTTACTCTGGTCATGTACAGCCACAGGGCCTGCTCCTTTTTACTCTGGTCCTGTACAGCCACAGGGCCTGCTCCTTTTTACTCTGGTCCTGTACAGCCACAGGGCCTGCTCCTTTTTACTCTGGTCCTGTACAGCCACAGGGCCTGCTCCTTTTTACTCTGGTCCTGTACAGCCACAGGGCCTGCTCCTTTTTACTCTGGTCCTGTACAGCCACAGGGCCTGCTCCTTTTTACTCTGGTCATGTACAGCCACAGGGCCTGCTCCTTTTTACTCTGGTCATGTACAGCCACAGGGCCTGCTCCTTTTTACTCTGGTCCTGTACAGCCACAGGGCCTGCTCCTTTTTACTCTGGTCCTGTACAGCCACAGGGCCTGCTCCTTTTTACTCTGGTCCTGTACAGCCACAGGGCCTGCTCCTTTTTACTCTGGTCCTGTACAGCCACAGGGCCTGCTCCTTTTTACTCTGGTCATGTACAGCCACAGGGCCTGCTCCTTTTTACTCTGGTCCTGTACAGCCACAGGGCCTGCTCCTTTTTACTCTGGTCATGTACAGCCACAGGGCCTGCTCCTTTTTACTCTGGTCATGTACAGCCACAGGGCCTGCTCCTTTTTACTCTGGTCCTGTACAGCCACAGGGCCTGCTCCTTTTTACTCTGGTCCTGTACAGCCACAGGGCCTGCTCCTTTTTACTCTGGTCCTGTACAGCCACAGGGCCTGCTCCTTTTTACTCTGGTCATGTACAGCCACAGGGCCTGCTCCTTTTTACTCTGGTCATGTACAGCCACAGGGCCTGCTCCTTTTTACTCTGGTCATGTACAGCCACAGGGCCTGCTCCTTTTTACTCTGGTCCTGTACAGCCACAGGGCCTGCTCCTTTTTACTCTGGTCCTGTACAGCCACAGGGCCTGCTCCTTTTTACTCTGGTCCTGTACAGCCACAGGGCCTGCTCCTTTTTACTCTGGTCATGTACAGCCACAGGGCCTGCTCCTTTTTACTCTGGTCATGTACAGCCACAGGGCCTGCTCCTTTTTACTCTGGTCCTGTACAGCCACAGGGCCTGCTCCTTTTTACACTGGTCCTGTACAGCCACAGGGCCTGCTCCTTTTTACTCTGGTCCTGTACAGCCACAGGGCCTGCTCCTTTTTACTCTGGTCCTGTACAGCCACAGGGCCTGCTCCTTTTTACTCTGGTCCTGTACAGCCACAGGGCCTGCTCCTTTTTACTCAGCACTTAATTGATAAATAGTACCCCGGCCGCTACAGTAGCCAATCAGAGGATGGGGTGGGATGATTTTCTTCTCCCTGTATAGTGCAGTCTCAACCCTGCAAATATACTGATAGGTCAGATTCTTTTAGACGCGGGGCCATGGATGTTCCAATTCACAAATCATGGTGAGCAACCAGCAAGAGATTATTCACAAAACATAAACTCAAATTCTGCATGCTCTTCTGCATATTCTTATTCACTCATTGAATATTTTCCCTGATAGTCAAACACCAATTTTTATAAAACAAAAGACCAAATTGCTTTTAAATTTTTTTAACTGTCCAAATTATACATTCTACAGTAAAATAGGTGAAAGACTGAAACAGGCAGCCTCCTATCAACAACTGAAAAGATCTCAACAAACTGTCGCTGAAAATACAACCTGTCGAAAAAAAAACATATTTGCTGAAAATGGAACCACCAAAAATATGTCAAACAATTGAAATTCTGAGAAATATTTCCTGTCAGCTACATGATTTTTCAGGGTTGCTAGCTCTCATGACTCAAGGTACCATCTTTAATGCTGCCGGGGAGCACACACATCATTGGCGCACTGATGAAAAATAACCCTCATATTATCTTGACTTTTTTTTTTTGGGTGAAATTGACCCCAAAAGTTTAAACTGACACAAAACTATTGTAATAGAAAACTTTTGACACTTTCTGTTTTACCTTTTGTGTGTCTCCCAATTGACTAGTCCCTGAATATAAAATATAAAAAATCTGTGATGAAATATCTATATATTGCAACACTGCAAACTATCACACACACTCACAAGACTGGCTTGTACTCCAGGTCCCCAAGACAAAGACAGACCTAGGATAGGCTGCTTTTTGCTTTTATGCCCATCATACTTGGAATGGTTTGCAAAAAATGTTTTTAATTAGACTCCTTACTGCCTTTGAGACAATTTAGGAACCTAATGTTGAATCTACTGTTTTTGATTGTAATTGTTTTAACTAATGATTTCAATTTAGTTTAACTAATGTTCTATTAATGTTTTATTTATTTTGTTTTTATTTTTAACTAATGTTTTAACTTTATTAAACTTTATTTGGTTCTTTGATTATTGTCTTATGTAATGTCTTCTGTTTCTATTTATCTTCTTTGTTACTCGACAGTATTGTAAATGGGGGACTCCCCCTCAATGCCTCCCCAAGGTTTAAATAAAGTATAATTAAAATATCTCATTTTAGAGCCTGAGGTAAGTGTAAGTTTGTGAAGTTTAAAATCTATATGGGACAGTACCACCAGAATCGCCCACAAACAAATCGGAGTTAAAAATACAAAAGGTTGTATATTTTCTTAGATTTTATTCAGCTACCCCACAAATGACCCCACAGAACACCTTTGTATACAAAGTTGGTAGAGGACTTTATGGAGTATTATGTTTATTGCATGTTTACTATTCAATCCCAACAAATTAGGAAAAGTCAAATAGTGTCAAGATGAAAAAATATGGTTAACTGGTTTTTAAGAGACATCAAACACTGAATCGGGTCAAATTGATCCCAAAGATAATATGAGGGTTAAGGCCAACATTTGGCCAGATGGATGGATTACACACTTGCAGCTCACTTCACAAGGGTTGCTCATGTGGACTAGTAGTAATAACCCTAACCAGAATATATATATAAAGTGCATCCCTCCCCTTGTGCTGTTTATCTATTTAGGGGGGGGGGGGTTGTCCTTCTGACCTATAATATCCCTGCGCTATCTGTTACCCTCTCTGCTTTCTACCTGACTGGATAAAGCAAAATATATGAAAGGAGGGTGGACTTTCCGCTTTCCTTTTAATAAATAAATAAATATGTTGCATCTTTTCTGTTCGGTGTGAGAACCAGGCAGTCTCATTCAGATTAAAAAACTCTTTTTCAAGAGTGACCTGGCCAAGATTAATTAAAAAGATAATAAAACAATAACAGCCAAGTAAGTCTGCCTCCATTTCTCTTATTTTAGATTTAAAAATATCTTATGAAGTTTAAACTGTAAGTTTTAAATCATTCTGCAAGATATTCCCAGCAGAGGGTGCAGAATACATAAATGGCCTTTTCCCCATCTCTGTCAGGACAGTGGGTACTGAAAACCTAAAACAATCCTGGGAGCATAAAACATCGGGACTAATACTTTTCCGTCCATACAACATCAAAAGCGGCTTGCAAATTTTCAATGGCTTGAACTAGAGTTGACACACAACAATATACAGTATGTCAGTGTCGTAAGCATAAAAATTAAGATTAGCATCTGGCACATTATGGCCCAGATTATAATAAACAAATGTGGACCAAGCACTGAACCCTGGGGTACCCCATTACAAACATATGCAACATCAGAACATAGTCCATCATATTTGATGCACTGAGACCTATCAGAAAGATCGAAAACCAGGCAACTGCTTGCTCTGATAGTTCAATATTAAAGTCTCTGTTTTATAATATTGTGTACTGTATCAAAAGCTTTAGACAAGTCAATAAAAAGTAAAGCACAATGTTGCTTTTTCTCAAGGGCGACATAAATATCATTAACAACCTTCAGGGCAGCTGTAATAGTGCTATAAGTTACTTCCTGAAACCTGATTGGAATGTTGATAAAATGGAATTAGTGCGCAAAAACTATTTGAGCTGATGGCTCACAAGACCTTCAAGTACCTTGGACCATGTTGATAATATAGATATTGACCTATAGTTAGTTGGGTCTCCACCTGTTTGCAGTGGGAGAACAAAAGCAGACTTCCATATCACTGGGATTTCATTACATTTCAACATAAGGTTAAAAAGATGTAAGATATAAGAGGCTCTGCTATAGAACCAGCTGCCAATTTCAGAAAGCAAAGCTTGATCAGATCAAGTCCACAAGGTTTCTTTGAATCTAAAGCTTTAAGGGCTTTAAACTTAAACTTCCTTTAAACTGAAAGGTAAAAAAGTAAAATGATTTAGTTCCCTTTTTGAGGTAATTTTGGGAATTTATATTGTTATATATAAATCATACATATAAATCATAAGTATGTCTTTGGTTTTTTACATATTGGGCCTATTTGAGGGATCACTGCAAGTACTTTTCACACATTCTTAGGGAGAACCCCATAGGTTTTTAGAAATGTGTTGGTTTACCACAATGTGAACATATTTTTTGTATGTTTTAAAAAAAAATGCAGTTTGTTTAAAAAAAAGCATATTAAATAAGGAAACATAAATGCAAAAATACATTTTAGTCATTTCCTTTCATCTAAGACAGCAAATTAGATAGGCCTTATTTAACCTTATTTCAGTCAAAAGATTAAGTTATTCCTTATACATATTCAAAATACCTTCATCTTTTGACTAAAGTAAGGTTAAACAAAAAATCTTACTTGCTTGCTTGACCTAGGCTAATTATTTATTTCAACCACAGCTAGCATCATCTTCAGAAAGAGACTCTGGAGAATCTGGACAATCCTCCACAGATTCAATTTGTGTGATGTCATCTTTGATGGGCTCAAAGAGTTTCAGGATTGACTGAATAGCCACCAGCTTCTCAACTCTCTCATTTGCCTGCCTGTTGCACACTGCTGTATGTTCCACCAAACAGGAACCAGTTCCGCTCTGATGCAGCTGATGTTGGAGGGATCTGGAGAATAATTGAAGCAACAGGGGACATGCATGGCTTCACACTTGGGAGTCCCTTCTACCAGGTTGATGCCTGTATGTGTTTGGCTGCCTATCAGATGGCATCAGTACTTCCTTACTGAAAAATTTAGCCAAACTTATAAGAACTTTTCCCTGATCTAGATTAAGGTGCTGTGCAATGGCAGCGATGGTGCCATATGCCGCAGAAACCTGATCTCAAGGAAGGCCCTGAGCCTATTCAGCACATTCAGCACACGCTGTTTATTGTTTTGTTTTTTTTCCAAATTTTTGTGTTTTATTAGCTTTGTTTAAGCATGGGATTGTTACAGTGAGTGGTGATTTCCCCTGGTAAATTACCAAAAAATTACCGAAAGTTACCTGTAAAATGTCCTCCCTTTGCAGCCCTACTCACAGGTACATCAGGACAGGGATGCACAGATGTAAAACTGGAAGAATCAAACAGAGAGCCAGAAAATATAAAATGCTCATTAAAACAGTCTAATATATCAAGTTTTTCATGAACAGCAACAGAATCCTTCATAACACAGGTGGGTAAAACCTGAGAGTTATTGCTCATAGACAGGGATTTAATGGCTTTCCAGAATGTACTTGGGTCATTCAGATTCACACAAATAAATAAAACTCTGAATTGATAACATTATCATAATAATAATAATAATAATATTATTATTATTATTATTATTATTATTATTATTATTGTTGTTGTTATTACCATAGACACATGCTTCAAGCTAAAAGTTTTTTGTTGAAATGAATGAAAACGTGATCACATGCAAAAAAAATCTGACTGCAATACATGAATATGTACAGGTAAGTTCCCGAGTCCCTGAATGATGATGAACATCTGAACTACTGTTCTTTCTGTTGCGGCCTAGAAAGAAGGAAACCTCATTCGCTACTGTGATGCACCACAGGGTCGTTTCTCTGCAATGTTTAAAGAGCTCCAGCAAAGCAGAGTTCATACTTACAGCGTCTTTGTGACAGTTCTCTGTAAAAAGTGCAATACAAAATAAATTGAGTTGAATTGAATTGAATAGTCTTAGTTCTGAGTTTTAGTTCCCTTCCTAATAATTCCTAATATATTGATATTTAAGTTAAACTGTATCATAATTTCAGCCAGCACCACATCTGAAAATACAACACATGCTGTGAGGTCTAGTATGATTTTTGGATTGTGGGACTTATTTCTTATAGCCTATTTGTGTTAAGACGAATGCACCATCCAGGAGACTACACTCTCGAAAATGATATGTTAATATCCATCACATTTTTTTTGTTACAACTTTTTGTTACTTTCAACACAGTTTGTGTCAAAGTTACTATTTTTATGTTACTTTCAACACATTTTGTGTCAAATTACACTGGGGTGACTTTTTAACACAGAGTGCGTTGAAAATAACACAAAATCTGTTGTCCTTAAAACCTTAACTGAGTTGTGTTAAAAAAATGACATGTCATGTGTCGTTTTAACATCTGTTTTGAGAGTGTAGGCCCTCTAGGTCCGAGAACTGCTGGTTTTACACCCTTTTACCTGGGAATCAGGTGTGAAGACAGTCTGGCCAACCAGTAGCACTAATTGTTCAGTTAATTACATGGGAGAAATAAAACCAGGACTGGAGCTCAAGATTTGAATATTAATGGTGTAGGGCTTGCATGTTAAACTTCCTGGAATTTGTTCTGCGCAGATGCAGTTTGGGGCTTACGTCTGGATTGACGGTTTGAATCCATAGTCGGACACCGCTACTGTTTTGACAGTGAAGAGTATTGCTTGATGTTCACACGGGCTGCTCCTTTACAAGTGTGGCAACTTTCAAGCCGCGTTCAGTAAAGCAAACTTTAAATGAATGATTGACAGGGCATTTATCTGGGGCTCAGGTGTGAGGCTGAAACAGAGCAGGTGAAATTGGGTTGATAAAAGCTGAATAAATATTGTTCTGATGTTGATTATATTAGAGAGTCTACATGACCAATGGGAGCACCCTCAGCCTTCAGTATGCTTGTGAGAATTGATCATTTGTGTGTATACTATAGAATCCCTCTGCACAGATCCAAAAAGATTGCTGCTATAATACAATAAATACATTTATTTAATGTATTTAAGGTATTATATCACACTTGTCATGTTTAAATTGCACTATATGTAGTCCTGTATACAACGTCCTGTCTGTATGTTGTGTATATAGTATTCTGGGGGCAATTGCAACAGGGGTCAATTGTAACACAAAACCAATTTTTAACAAAGAACTTTGTTTTTTTTTGTCTTTGATAAAAAAAGAAAAAAAGAAAAAAGAATACTCTTTAGCACTGTGGTTCTGGAGGAACATCATTTCGTTCCTCCATATACTATGTATTTTATATGGTGGGATGACAATAAACTGATTTGATTTGATGAGAAGGGGTCGGAAAACACCGCTTTTCCCGCCGCAGTCGCCGGTTGGAGTTTCAGCACCAAGGACAGAGAGAGGAATTAGGGCGATGTGAGGGCAAGAGACCGTTCGATCGGGGCTTAAATTATGTATGTGTTCCTCGTAAAGACGCGTGTGAAGCACCATGTGTTACCCAATTGATCAATACCGACTCCAACGCCACAAATGACAGTCGTATCTCACACTGAACAAAAAATATGCAACAGAAGACAGCGCATAGACGGTCAACTTGTTGCCATCCACCTGATTAGTAAAATAAATAAATAAATAATTCTCCCTCAATCGATTTAGTCAGCCTTAAGAAGTGACCGATTTATGCACTTCTCTATCAAATCGGCCCGATAAAATATCAGTTTATTTATATCGTCTAATTAATGACAAGCATTCTGTAATGAATGTCAATTTGTTTGTTAGACGACCTTGCATAAAACTCGCGAGAAGGAATGAACACGAGGGCTAACCTGTACACATAAAATAACAAAGATCAAGATTTTGGAGCAAGTAAAATTATTTAGACTTTATTTTAGATAGTAGGCTACAAAAGGTGAAATGGAACATCTCAGACTTAATCTCAATATGCTGATAAAATACCTTCTTTTAGGATCTTTCAGTCAGAATATTCTTATAAATCTCTCGTGCTATAACGCAGCCAGTGCGATCTGATTCGTACTTATTAATCGCGAATGCTTGTCGCCGATATCGGCGGCTGAAACGCGTGCTGTACAGATTCATCTACCCAAGCAACATTGCGGCTGTGTATTACCTTATACCCCTTATTTGGTAGCAGTCGCGAGGAGAGGCTCCCAAACCGGCGCGAACCGGTTATAGGGAGCTGTCGTTTCTCCGTCCGGGAACTAGGGCGTCTCAGCGTGGTTAGGACATAATGCTTCTTTCGGGCGGCGCAATCGAAGAGATGTTTCAATACGCCAGCCAGGATGTAGAATGAACAACTGAGAGTGCATCAATGAGTAAAAGCAAAAGTTCCTCTCCGATTTACAGCTTGCAAACGTGCATTATCAATCCGCACTTGCAATTGTCATGAACACTGAAAGAACCAGAAGCCAATATTTTATATCAATAGATGAAAATCGAACCCGAAACACTTAATATGAGTTTCCTATTTTACAATCTAATAACGACCTGCTCTACTCTTTCCCGTTTTGCTATGCATGCTACATATGTACCAGCATCAACAGAATAATATCAGCTCTGCCCTTTTAAGAAAGCTGAATACATCCGAATTGCTACCGATCGGCTCTCTTGTAGCAACCATTTTGTCACCTCGGCAAGACAACAGGTAGGCTACAGCGAGTCCAGGCATCAACAGAAACTCACAAACCAAGACAAAAACATTTTTTATATCATGAAGAGACATACAACTGTCAAACATGTGCACCGCGCCCCCCGACACACAAGGACACTCGCGCGCACAGAGGGATCTAGCAGCAGGAACAAGGAGTTCGGAGACTCTGAGTGGAGAGCGGCAGAGAAAGATGGTGTGCGGTTTCAGGTGTGCTCTACTGGGACCCCTTGACGTGAGAGTTTGTTCAACCAACGCCTACCTCTTGACTAAGTGACATTTGGGCGAGACGACGTAATGAATTGGAAACAAAGAGTGATACCCTCTGCATGCGCTTAGGTTTATGACCTCTCCTTATGACACATCCTGAAATACTGGACAGCTCCCTTTGCTGACGCAAACGAGATCCTGCACTGGTGATTGTGCTGGCAGTGTCCTGACACAACATGTGAAAGACGTTAAAAATATGGGACCGTTCGTATAGCCTACAGAACGCAGTTTGTTACATTGTCCCATTGTGTCATTTCAATTAAATAATTTCTCTAAAGGCAGCCTAACGCGGTAAGGTGGTGCGGGGTACACGGCCGATTTAATGTAATGGGGCGCACAAAGTCAAGCCCAGACGGATACCCGTGTCTATAATCTCATCGTTGATTGTGAAGCAAAAAGAGGAAAGAGAAAGCGGTTGGGGGAGGAGGAGGTGGGGTAAAGGCGGAACAAACCGGTGCCGGATACACGCTGTAGCGGCTCGCCCGCACTGCAGATTAACCCTTAGAGCGCCGAGGATACAAACAGCGGGTGAGTTCATAAAATTTAATCTCTCGATCCTTCTATGTAGATGTACGGTATGCATGTTTTCAGTCTTAAACAGTCAGGCTTGGTCATAGAATGTCTATCGTAAAGCCTGCCATGACCGACGCGTGCAGGTGAATGGAAGATAATTCAGGTAAGAAACACCGGAGAGGTGAGAAGATGCCGGGACGCTCTTGTCCTCTTTCCGTTCAACATCTCACTATCTTTATATTATTATTCACATCTCTGTAACATGCCGTCTGTATTTCACGCATGCTTGCTTGACTGTTGCGTTATTTGTCAGGGTCTCACGCCGGGATTTGGTTTGGATTCGTGAAAGTTGCTCAGACAGTTTTTGACATTGCTACAACATAAGAAACGCACACCACGTCTAAAAACTTTCACTGAGAACTAGTAGGACTATACAACAACGGCAAAAAAGATCTAGCAAAGCAATGATATGTTCAACGTATGCACCTGAATTCGATCAACGACAAAAAATGTCCGATAGCAACAAGGGCATTTGTAATTCTACATTTCAGTTCAGATACATTAAGCTTCTTTTAACTTTTATATTTGTCAATAGACGCAAACAATGCATTCGTGTTAAAACAAATTGAACTGTTGGATAACAGGCAGATAGACTATTGAGAAAACAAATCACGTCATTTTCAACTGACAGGGGCAGCCTACATGCATTCAAGCTCGTATTGTTGGGAACGGAAGAGGGGGTGGGGTGCAAGGATATTTAACTTTTCTTAAAGTTTCTGTTAAATATATTATATAAAACTAGCAAATTTATTAAGATAATTTAGTAGCCTACCTTTTTACACTGCTAGCATATTCTTAAATAGCAGGATTTCACTTTCCCTTTCAGAGTAAAATATTCCGTTAAAGCAATAAGCAACATAAGGCTGCTTGGTCCCCCCCGACTACCAAGGCCCCCGTAATTATTCTAAAATATATAAACTATTTATAACGTTGGGTTGTTTTGGGAGGGGGGGGGGGGGGGGGGGGGGGGGTCAAATCCTGCTTAGGTCCCCTCAGAAGGTTAGGCATTGCTTTAAGGGCTTTTTATTCATTAATCTTTTGTTTTTGTTTTTTTTAACAAATCCATTACGGTCATTTTTATTTATAGCTTTAGCACTAGCATTAGTGTTTCATAACTTTCAGGAAAACACATTTTCTTTTAATATCCATTACACACAGACACCCCGGTACCTGGAGTTGTGAGAAAAAGCAAGGGCATGGTTCTGGATTCTAATCCCATGGGAGAGACTGCCTTATGCAAAACAGTAAACACTGGGTTTGGTGTCTGCTAAGCCAGAAAGTATTATGGCACCACTGTATACGTGCAAGGCAGTCTTGGCACGTTCCCAACTCACAACCGTGCCGTTTATCATTGCCTGTTCATTTAACCGAATGGGAGATGCTCAGTTTGATGAGAAGCAATTGGTTTCTGAAAAAAAGCACAGGACAATTCACAGGCCTGTTGATAAAACTGCTTCCAGTCAAGCTTTGTGCACAATCCTTTAGTTACAAAATCTCATATTGTTGACTTTTGGTGAGCGGTTGGGAAGCGGAAAGCGTTATTTACCTGCAAGCAGAGGCGCAAAGTCCAGGGGTCAAGAAGTCCTGCCATGCGTTTTCTTCCACCTATGAACTCAGCCAGCTGATTTCACTAATTAGTTCCACCCCCCCGGATGAAGAATTGTGCCGATTAGCCAAATCCAGGTGATTGGAACAAAATACTGGGGAGGACTTTTACTTTCTGGACCTGGATTTTTCACCTATGCCTGCGAGACGCTCGGGGGAAGGGCGTAAGGCTGCGGTCTGTGGAATGATAAAATGATGGTAAGCGAATAGGATGTATGGACTGCATTATTCATGAGATGGATTTCATAGGGGCAGTCTACAAGTGAGTGTACTCACCGGTGTTTTGACCCGGTGAGTTTTTGAGGGTCGTATAGGAACAGCAGCTGCGTATCCAGGGCTTTGCGCATGTACAGCGGTGGCATTGATACGTAACCCATGCAATCACGAGGGACCCCCCTGACCACGAAGAAAGCCTGCAGGCAAACAAACAAACCCAAAAAAAGCAGCACTTTCACAGGTCACTCATCCTTTATACTGTATAGCAGTTCGGTAGAACGCTTCCACGCAGAGTGACTTAAAGGCTCCTTGGGCTTGTAGTGGATAGTGTAGTTAGCGCTGTCGCCTCACAAGAAAGTGGTTCCGTGTTCGAGCCGCGGTGTGCGTCCTCTCTGTGTGGTTTCCATGTTCTCCCTGTGTTTCTCGTGGGTTTCCTCCCACACCAAAGTCGTTTATGTCAGGTTAGGTACACTCCTGCCATTGCTATTGCCCTTGACCAAGGCACTGGCCTGAGAACTGGAGTTGGTCCCCGAGCGCTGCACTGCGGCTGCCCACTGGTCCTAAGTGATTACAATGAGTCAAATGCAGAGGGCAAATTGCCCCGCGGGGTCAATAAAGTATAACTTAACACCACAGTTTGCCACTTCGTGTAGTAGTCGCAGACACTCTTGGAGTGTTCAAGTCCAGGTGTGACTCAGTGGTGGATACATGTAGTCTGTAGGTAGGAGGCACTGTGGTTTTATGGAAAAATAAAATTGGCAGGGGGACACCCCTGCGTCTGTACAATGTAGCCCTACTTATGATATACTGTGACCTACCTGCAACACTGTGACTTGTACTTGTAGCTGCTGGTCCTTAAATTTAGCAAAAGGATTGGTGGTTCTGCCCAGGTCCCATCCAGGCTTAGAGGCCACACGACACAGACTGTCGGAGAACGGGCTTTGGGTTTCCAGGTTCAAATACAAACGTGAAAGTATCTAGAAATGACACCAGGGGCCACATGTATAAGCAGTGCTGAGCAGAGAAATGCCCTCAGAAAAGCCACGTAAGCGAGTTTCCACGCAGAAATTCAGATGTATAATATAACACGTGCTGTGAGAATCTGCGTACCTCTGCACATGATGGACGTACGCAATGTTTGGAGTCCGTGTGATATGGCGACACCGTGACAGACAGGCAGAGGTAGAAAATCCCAACCTTTTTTTAAGCAGATTTCCGACTTTCACCCCTGAGCGTTCTTTTACGCATTTTTTTACTCAGAGTTTTATACATGTGGCCCCAGTTGTTTAGTGTACACTCAGAAAAAACGGTTCTTCGGCTCGTCTTCGTAGGGGAACCCATTTCAGTTCTTGAACTAGATAGGGTTCCTCTATGGAGACACAAAAAAGCCTATTGGAACCCTTTCTGAGAGTGTAGAGGGACACAGCGAACGAGCTGTCTTTTTAAATAGTCTTTTAAATCTAATTTGTTCTTACTTGCATGCGTGTTTCCGTATTTCAATGAGCGTCACGTCACACCACTGGATGAAATTTTTTAAAAACACTTTGGAACTCTCTCCTCTGATTCGTCCGTACAGAGCGTACTCCGCCTCCGGCTCCCCTTTTGTCCCCGTTGGAGACGGAGCGTCCTCAGGAACCGGCAACAGGACGCTCTGTCGCCGCTCGCAGCTGCCGCGTTCTCCCCGCGACCAAGGTGCGAGCGGCGGCTTCCTGTTGCTCAAGCTGGCTCCTGATTGGTGCGATCTGAGTCCGAGAGCGCAGACATTCGAACGCGCGGGTTGGCAGTGGCGCGGCACGAGCGACACGGGACGAGCGCAAGGCGAGCTACTCAGAGCGGCTGGTCCTGAGTAACATAATTCATATTTCCACATCATGCATTATACATAAAATATCCCGTTATATCATATCGAGACCCGTTTATTTATAGCAGTCATTATCATTTTATGATCATTGGGGGATAGGGATGTTTAGGGGGGAGGGTTTTACATTCATAACATTTCATATCACCTTCCCGATTTCCTGGCCGTGCCCACATCCAAATGCAGTGAGATTTCTGAAATCGTTCTTTTAGCGATGACTCATAGCTCATTAGCCATCTTTATTTATTTCCTCAGTAGAGTTCCATTTAGAAGAGCTCACCTTCTGAGTGTTGCACAGCTGTTTTTTTTTATTACCAAGAGGATTGGGGCTCCGCGCCCTGCCTGCGAGGGGCTCCGCGCCCTGCCTGCGAGGGCTCCGCGCCCTGCCTGCGAGGCGGTCCGTGCCGGCCGAGGGTTCAAACGCACGACCTTCAGGGTCCGTTTGCCACCGCCGCTGCTGTTTCCAGCTGTCTGCTCTGCCTTTGGGAGGGGGGGCGGGGTTCTGTCTGTGGGGTGCCTGTGGGAGGGGAAGGCTTGACAGGGAATCTATGCATGATAAAGAGGGGGGGGGGGGAGAGGGAGAGGGAGAGAGGGAGGGAGAGAAAGAGAGAGAGTGAGAGAGAGAGAAAGGGAGAGAGAGACAGAGAAAGAGGAAGATATTATTTTACTAAAGACAGAACCTTCCAGAAAAAGAAAGAAAAACACTCTACACATACCATCCTAATGTGTGTCAAACCATCTGCCCTCCCTCCCTCCCTCCCTCCCTCTGTCCACCTTCACCTCAAAACCCCAAAATGATGAATGAGACAGAGAGCGAGAGGGAGGGAGGAGGGAGAGAAACAAAGCCAGCGAGAAACACAGAGAGAGAGACTGACAGAGAGAGTGAGAGCTAGTGAAAGGTAGAGAAAACAAAAGAGAGATAAACAGAGACACAAAGTTAAAGAGAGAAAGAGAACTGGAAGCATAAAGAGAGGAAGAGAAACAGAGGGAGACAGACTACCACTGAAAGAGAGAGTGCCACAGCTTGAGGGACACTGTTCAGGAAACTACACATCGCATTCTTTAGCAAAGATGAGTTTATATGCAATTTAAAAAAATCATATTGTTGTTTTTATTACTGTTTAATTAAACCCCCCCCCCCCCCCCCCCCCCCCACACACACACACACTCTCTCGCTATTATTTTAATTCTGTCATTTTTTGTGTCCATATTTGTACCTTATGGCAATACGGTGCCTTGAATTTTAAATTTGAATTTGAATTTGAAAGACAGTGTGCAGAGGAGAGGGTTATGGCTGTGTAACCTTCTCCCTGTACACCAACTCTTTCCTGCAGGCTCAGTGAGAATCAGTAATGACACAGCGCACAGCACAGCACACCAATGGGCATGGATAATAAAACAGATATGACATAACTGTGACATAACCGTACTGGTAAAACAGAGAGGAGCTCCATCAATCATAGAGCATGTTGGTCACCACAAATACACCAACGGCAACAGTGATTGGTGTATAGTACTTCCTGGCACAGTTGTTCTATATGCCACAGCACCTTAAAGGGGGCCTTCAGAAAATGCACAGCTCATTTCTAATGATTCATATATAACATGAGCATTTAATACTGTAATACCACAACAAAGAAATCATTCAGAGCTCCACCCACAACAGTGATGTCATCTGGGTATAATCTAGAATGCTCACCTCATTGCAGGGAATGGGTTCAGAAAAATTCAGCGGGGGCTGCGGAAATGAAGACGAGTCTGGCTGCACATATCACTGAGGATGCATATACTGGCCTGAGCTCTCCAAAATGGGTGATTAATTGATTACGGCTGGGCAGTCCAAATTAGGAAAATAAAGAAAAAATGGAGGGCTTTAAAATTCATTAAAAATACACCAAAGACCACTCACTGACTGTTAGCCATTATAAGAATATAAGGATACATAATGATGAGATAAAGGCCATTAGGCAAATATAAGCTTGTGTTTTACCTACAGAATAGAGAGCCAGCCTGGACTTGAGCACCCTGAGGGTCTCTGCCTCCACAGCTGTGTGTCATTACCCTTCCGAAGGGGGGTAGCCGCATAATTTCAAAGATGGAGGTCACAGAGAAGACAGGGGGAGCCTCAAACAAAATGGGAAAGCCCTCACTGATGGGAGTGCTGCGAAGGATCATGGGACTCAGCGTCCAATCAGAGCCTCTCAGGGAGACTGCGCTCTCTCTATCTAGCATTCTGCAGCGTTCTACTCACATGGGAGGAGCCGGAGCTCGATGGTCACATGATCGACCCCGCGCAAACGTCCACGCCCACGCGTCACCTGTGGAAAAGGAACAAGCTGCGGAAATTGAAATGGACTGAATTGTACAGAAATACTAAAATCTAAAATACTTTAATTAGATTGCATTTTGAAGTCCCTTTATCAGGAGCTCCATTGTTTGCCTGTTCCGAATTAGACTTGTTTAGAAAATTATAGGGTTAAGCGATGGCTTTTGGGGGCGGGGTTGACATGTTTTAACAATTTGGACACCCATGTTTTCCCCAGTTTGATGATCGTCCCAAAATGAACATTGTTAATCTGGCTTGTGCTCGGCGATGTTAGCTTGCATTCACGGTCATCGCTTCTTGATTTATAGTGATTTTGCGCTTAGTCTGTTAGATTCAGGTCCCCTGGATGTTGCTCAATGGCATGCAGTGTTTAAGATCGCTGTTTATATTGGTTCTCACAGTAAGTGCTCTTTGTCCTTCTCTTGCAGGAACACAAAACGGCCCAAGGGAAACCGTACAGCACTCTTAAAAACGGGCGCAAGTGCAGAGGAACAGCCACGCTCACTGAAAACCCGGCCAGGCCTATAACTTCATTTGAAATGCGTTTTTGAGTGCACTTTACTTTGGCAATCGCATCACTGGTAAGACCATATGTAATTATAAAGTAGGACAGGGACTTAAACAGAGGAAATGGACACAAGTTTTCTGTGTAATGGACAGTCTTATCAAAGTGAGTACATAGAATAATTCAGCCATTGTCAGATCATCAGTAAGACAAGGAGTAATACCAATAAAGCCCAAGACTAGTCATCTGGAGGGATAGGCCAGTCACGCAAAATCAGTCAGAAAGCCAGCTGGTCATACACAATCAGTCAGCAAGTCTGTCATTTAGGCACAATTGTGCAGTCAGTCCGACTCCAAGTCGCGCATAATCAGCTAGTCGGTCAGTTGGTCACACGATCAGACAGATCAGACAGTCAATAAGTCAGTCATTTATAAACAACCAGACAGCCAGTCTTTCAGGCTGTGACGCACAACCAGACAGTCAGCCAGACAGACAAAAAGACAGACGCTCTCTATAGATCAGTAAGGCCGGTCGGTCACCAAGCTCGACGAGCTGATGAGTCGCGGCTAGTCCCTTCAGTGAGACAGAGCCAGCCAATCGGAGCCCGGCCAGGCCGGGCGGGGAGGGGAGGGAGGCAGACGCGAAGCAGCCTGCGAGAGCCGGAGGCTGAAGCGGGAAGGGAACCCGGGCGACCCGAATGCAGAACATCCTCGAGCAGAACTTGGACATGGCCACGGCACTGCTCGCCGGAGAGAAGCTGAAGGAGCTCATCATGCCGGGGTCATCGCAGGACGAGAAGGGCGGGGCCCTGGCGGGCCTCATGGTCCAGCTCAAGCTGGAGCTGCCCTTCGATCGCGTGGTCAGCATCGGCACCGTCGTCATCCCCATCCTGCTGGTCACCCTTGTCTTCACCCGCAACTTCGCAGGTCAGCATTTAGATATGCATCGCTATTAGATCGACGCACGCATCTGATAGAGCGATACACTGTATCAGAGCAGAAGAGTCCGTCCCCAAGCACAGATCTCAGATCAGCTGCAGTAGGTTTGCACAATAATTAGGGTGGTGATTCGGACTGGATTAAACTGATCCCAAATCAGCATGTGGTGGCAGATATTTCGGGCAGCTCTGTGTCCTCAATGTCATAATACTGTGAAGTGTGCACTTTACTTATCGTTTGTCATACACGATTGAACTATACTTTGACACCAGCTGTGTTGGAAATTTGGAAACCTTTCAATTATAATTTCAATTAACTTTACATCTTTACAATTCAGTCACTGTTCAAAGTCTTTAATTAACCAATTTATCCAGTTGAAGGAGTGCGGGAAATCACCAAACTGAGACTTCTTTCCTGGTCGAGCTAACTGCAACGCAACTGCGTTCTTTATTTATAAACCTCATTCAACTCAAAGAACACGTCATAGAAGTTACCGTCTATGACGTAGCCGCGTTGACAGTAGGAGGTGAATTATATATGTATGTCCCAGAGGTAGCCGCCACATCCGTCCCCCCAGAATTCATCAGAACTGGCAACGCCAGAACGAGGGGGAGGCCGAACCGCCCGACCGAAACGAGTCCGCAAGATCGGAGCGGGGGCCGGAGTGGACACAGGGGGACCACAAGAAGGTAGGGGGCGCCGCGGTGGCGCAACAGGACGGAGGGCGACCCCGCCGTGGGGGCTGAGCTAACTTAACAGGCTGGTCCAGATCCAGATGGGCTGGTTTGAGGCAGTCCAGGGAAACGTAGTCCGGCTTACCACCGACGTCCACTAAGAAAGTCTTGTCCCCGGCCTCCAAGACGCGAAACGGGCCATCATAGGGAGGGTAAAGCGGCCCCCGATGCGCGTCGTGGCGGATGAAAACGTACTCCGCCGCCTTCAGGTCGGAAGGGACATGGGACTGCGGAAGACCGTGCTGTGATGTAGGCACTGGTGCAAACGCCCTGGCGCTGTCCAGGAGGGCGGTTCGCTGTTGTGATGCGGACCAAGGGCTTGTGGCATTAGGAATGAAATCAGCTGCGTTGCAGTTAGCTCGAGGTGAATTATATATGTATGTCCCAGAGGTAGCCGCCACACAGTCATTTTTATATTCCAAAGACGTAACCAATACACAGTACAACATATCTGGACATATTATAAATGTAATGGGATATCTATGGATACCACTTCTAAGGACATAATAAAAACAAACACGTGTGCTGACATACACACAACACTGACAAATATGTGTACACAAACAGATTTACAATGACCATCATCACCGATACACAATATGTAGGCGTGAACTTTCACACGAATAATGGCCAGTTGGGATGCAAGTCCCAGAATGCCACACAGAAGGACATAAGAGTGCAAGAATGCCTAACGACAAGAACAGGCCAGCATGAGTCATCATGTACCTGCAGGCTGGTGCAGGGGTCTGCAGCCTTGGTCCCAGAGAACGGCAGGGGGTCTGCTGGTTTTTGTTTTTAATTGGAACTTAATTAACAAAGCAATGCAGATCATTAGACAGTTAACTCGCCTGACCTGGTTTCCTGGGTCTAAACCAGAGACTGATTCTAAGGTGAAAACAAACACCAGCAGACCTTGTGACCTTGTCTCCAGAACCAAGGCTGCAGACTACTGGACGAAGGAGTATCACACTCTTTTTATTCATATAAACAAATATATCAATTTATGTGCAGTCTTGGGTTCAAATAGTATTTGTTTTGGATTCAAATACTTTTCTGTGCACTATTGATCTTGCCTGGGGCATTTGAGCCTGTTAGGAGGAGCATATGGGTAGGGATTACAGTTTTTGGAATTATTTAATTTGTTCCAATATACCAGGCGATCTTAGTGAAATGCAGACAAGTATTTGAATCCAAAACAAATAGTATTGGAACCCAGGTCTGTATATGTGTATAACACTCTTAGCAGAAGGGGTGGCGCATTAAGGGTGAAGAACATACTCTGTTTTGTGTGTGAGATGCGTGTGGAGATTAGACTGGGCTGGTTTGCTGCGGTTTGGAAGATGCTGAGTCAGGCTGCCTGCATAGCAGCACCGACCAGCTGTGACTAGGGGGGGGGGGGGGGGTTCTTTCATCTGCATTCCCTGCACCGGTGCAAGCCCCTCCTCGGAGAGTCGGCCATCTTTGCCAGCTCTTTAAAGGGCCGGTTCATATATATTTGGCGTTTTTTCGGTTCGCATCTGTTCAGCACAGAGCTCGATGTACAGGTACTTATGGCCCGAAGCGTACAGCTGGTCTTGCGGTGAAAGTGGCTTTTCGCCAGCTGGACGTGGTGTAAATCAGGGTGCTCAGACTCGTCCTGCACCCCCCCGTGCACATTGGTTTTATTTCCAAACACATTCGCATCCCCTGAATTGTAACAAGCTGTTAATTGTTGTTAATTAGACTTTAAATGTCTACTGAGGGACACTTTACCCTCTGATAGCCACATTATGCCAGAAATTAGCTAAACAATCACACCAATAGATAACCAGCCAGATCAACTAATGGTTTAATTTTCTGGACTGTGCTATTTGGCAAACAATTTCCAAAAAGAATGTATATTTTTTAATTGATTACAGATTAACCAGCAAAATCAGTGGGGTTCTAATATCTGAAAGTGTGGGGACCAGACCTGGGTCAGGCTTACGTATTTTCAGTATTTTCCAGTATTTTCAATTACTTCAAATACTATTTCAAAATTGTATTTTAAAAATTACAAATTGTATCCTGTTTGAGAATTACTAATTCAATGTATTTTGAATAATATAAATAATTCAACACTTTTGAAAAGTATTGTCATGTATTTGAAAGAGACTGGGTTTCATAGGTTGATTCATGAAGCCAAAAAGTTTATCCAGAGGGCTTCCAGGAGGCCTCATTGGATTAGACACTGGAAGTAACATTGGATGCTTTGTCCTCATTGCTGGTGACGTTTTTTGGCAAAGCTGTTGATTTCTGCTCTGCTCTGTCTTCTAAGTTGCATGACACCATGCCAGCTTGAAGCGTACTGAGGCCATTCTGAAGATTTTTTTCTCCTGGTAATGTTCTAGGCGGGTCTCAGTTCTCCCGATAATGTGCTAGGCGTTTCCCTCGATAACTTCAGCCATGATGTACAATCTTGGATCTCACAGGCACCATTTTACAAGCCTCTGGATGGATGAAGGCATTTGGCTTCCGTTGTTGTGACAATGAGGTTGAATTTCTAATCCATTAATTAAAATCCAACTAATTGAAAATACTGCTTTTCAAATACATTATTGAAGTATTTGTAATTACTTGTCAATAAGGTATTTTCAAAAACATTCAATTAGTAATTGCCAAACAGTAGTAGTATATACTATTTGGAAGAGGTAATTAAAGTAATTGTAAATACAGAACTACAAATACGGAATGGTAATTGACCCAGGTCTGGTGGGGACACCTTGTTACTAAAGCTTAACATTTGTGGAAAAGGAAAAGTTCAAAGAAAGAACAGACGGCAACAAGCCAAACTTGCTTAGTGTTTAAAGGTTGTATCAGCGATTTTTGGGGTGACGTCACTTCTGAAGCGAAATCCCAAACAAACATACTTATGAATAATTATGTTATGTTTTAAAAAAATAGTGTTCAAGCATCCAGAATTATAACCACGTTAATAACGTTTGTAAGAAACCAAACCGTTTGTAAATCCGTCAAGATTTCAGCGAGATAAGAGTATTAGCGTTTGTGCAGATCATTGTGATTGGTTGGAATACTGTTTATTTTGGTTTTGAGTGGTTGGTAGTACCATTTGTTTTTGTGTACGATCTCGGAGCATAGGCTGCCTACAGAGACGCGGTTTTTTGACGGCCTGCTTATGGGGCGGGCAGCTAGCGGATCGTGAGGAAAAATCAGATGAAATGTGATCATTTATGTTTCCACCCAAAATCGCTGATACAACCTTTAAGAAAATTATTTTTGCATTAACTTTTTCAACAACCCTACAACTGGTCCAGAGATATAACTTGTGCAGAAGCACAATGGAGCAAAAGCACCTTTAAGGGAAGATTGGGAGCAGATAACAAGGTATAAATATTAAGTAGTATCTCATTTTAAGTAGTGAATAAGAGTTATGTCTTTTATAACAGTTATAAATAACAGTTATATCTTGAGATATGCCAGTTATATAAGGCTTTTTGGCAAGAATACACCTTCCTAAAAAGCATCTGACCATCTGGGTTCCAAACTATATACTGCTACACTCTGCTAACCGCTAACACCCCCATCCCCCATTTCTCCACCCATATACTGCTACACTCTGCTAACTGCTAACACCCCCCATCCCCCATTTCCCCACCCACATACTGCTACACTCTGCTAACGGCTAATGTCCCCACCCCCATTTCCCCACCCATATTCTACTACACTCTGCTAACCGCTAACACCCCCATCCCCCATTTCCCCACCCATATACTGCTACACTCTGCTAACCGCTAATCCCCATTTCCCCACCCCATATACTACTACACTCTGCTAACTGCTAACACCCCCATCCCCCATTTCCCCCACCCATATACTACTATACTCTGCTAACCGCTATCACCATTTCTCCACCCATATACTTGCTACACTCTGCTAACTGCTAACACCCCCATCCCCCATTTCCCCACCCATATACTACTATACTCTGCTAACCGCTAATCCCCATTTCTCCACCCATATACTGCTACACTCTGCTAACTGCTAACACCCCCATCCCCCATTTCCCCACCCATATACTACTATACTCTGCTAACCGCTAATCCCCATTTCTCCACCATATACTACTATACTCTGCTAACTGCTAACACCCCCATCCCTCCACCCATATACTACTACACTCTGCTAACCGCTAACACCCCCCATCCCCCATTTCTCCACCCATATACTGCTACACTCTGCTAACTGCTAACACCCCCATCCCCCCATTTCTCCACCCATATACTGCTACACTCTGCTAACTGCTAACACCCCCATCCCCCATTTCCCCACCCATATACTGCTACACTCTGCTAACCGCTAATCCCCATTTCCCCACCCATATACTACTACACTCTGCTAACTGCTAACACCCCCATCCCCCATTTCCCCACCCATATACTACTATACTCTGCTAACCGCTAATCACCATTTCTCCACCCATATACTGCTACACTCTGCTAACTGCTAACACCCCCATCCCCCATTTCCCCACCCATATACTACTATACTCTGCTAACCCGCTATCCCCATTTCTCCACCCATATACTGCTACACTCTGCTAACTGCTAACACCCCCATCCCCCATTTCCCCACCCATATACTACTATACTCTGCTAACCGCTAATCCCCATTTCTCCACCCATATAACTACTATACTCTGCTAACTGCTAACACCCCCATCCCTCCACCCATATACTACTACACTCTGCTAACCGCTAAACACCCCCATCCCCCATTTCTCCACCCATATACTGCTACACTCTGCTAACTGCTAACACCCCCATCCCCCATTTCTCCACCCATATACTGCTACACTCTGCTAACTGCTAACACCCCCATCCCCCATTTCCCCACCAATATACAACTACACTCTGCTAACCGCTAACACCCCCATCCCCCCACCCATATACTACACACTCTGCTAACCCGCTAACACCCCCCATCCCCCCACCCATATACTACTACACTCTGCTAACCGCTAACAACCCCCTCCCCCCATTTCCCCACCCATATACTACTACACTCTGCTAACCGCTAACAACCCCCTCCCCCATTTCCCCACCCATATACTGCTACACTTTGCTAAATGCTAATACCCCCCTTCTGACATTTCTACACCCATATACTGCTACACCCTGCTAACTGATAATGCCCCCCACATCTGTCCACCCATACACTGCTACACTGCTTACTGCTAATGCCCCCCTTCCCCCCATCTCCCCACCCATATACTACTACACTCTGCTAACCGCTAACACCCCCCATCCCCATTTCACCCACCCATATACTACTACACTCTGCTAACACCCCCCATCCCCCATTTCTACACCCATATACTGCTACACCCTGCTAACCGATAAACACCCCATCCCCATTTCACCACCCATATACTACTACACTCTGCTAACACCCCCATCCCCCCATTTCTACACCCATATCCTGCTACACCCTGCTAACTGATAATGCCCCCCCACAGCTGTCCACCCATACACTGCTACACTGCTAACTGCTAATGCCCCTTTCCCCCCATCTCCCCACCCATATACTGCTACATTCTGCTAATCACTGACACTCACATCTGTCCACCCATATATTGCTACAGTCTACTAACCACTAACCCCCCCCCAATCTCTGCCCTCTTCAGAGGAGTCCATATACTGCTACACCCCGCACAACTTCACGCGTGACCAGGCTCTGTACGCCCGCGGCTACTGCTGGACAGAGCTGCGGGACGCCGCTCCAGGGGTGGACCCTGCCCTCAGGCCCTCCCTCTTCGAGCACAAGTTCCTGCCCTACGCCCTCCTGGCCTTCGCTGGCATCATGTACCTCCCCCGCCCTGGGCTGGGAGTTCATGGCCTCCACTCGCCTCACCTCCGAGCTCAACTTCCTGCTCCACGAGATCGATAACTGCTACCACCGGGCAGCCGAGGGCCGGGCCCCCAAGATCGAGAAGCAGATCCAGTCAAAGGGGCCGGGAATCACCGAGCGGGAGCGTCGGGAGATCATCGAGAACGCCGAGAAGGAGAAGAGCCCCGAGCAGAACCTGTTCGAGAAGTACCTGGAGCGCCGTGGCCAGAGCAACTTCCTGGCCAAGCTGTACCTGGCCCGCCACCTGGCCATCATCTGCCTCAGCTCCCTCCCCATCTCCTACCTGAGTGCCTACTACGCCCGCCAGCGGCAGAACGAGTTCACCTGCGCCCTGGGCGAGCCCCCGGACTTCAGCAGCCCGCCGCAGCACCGGCTCGAAGTCAACTGCAAGCTTCCCGCCGTGCAGCTGCAGCGCATCATGGCCGCCGTGGACCTCTTACTGCTCTGCGGCGTCAACGTCATCATCCTCCTCAACCTCCTGCACCTGTTTGTGGTGCGCAAGTCCAACTTCGTCTTCGACAAGCTCCACAAGGTGGGCATCAAGACACGCCGGCGCTGGCAGAAGTCCCAGTTCTGCGACATCAACATCCTGGCCATGTTCTGCAACGAGAACCGTGACCACATCAAGTCGCTCAACCGCCTGGACTTCATCACTAACGAGAGCGACCCTGATGTACGACAACGTGGTCCGCCAGCTGCTGGCCGCTCTGGCCCAGTCCAACCACGACGCCACTCCCACGGTGCGCGAGTCTGGCATCCAGACGATGGACCCGGGCCTGGACCCTGGCATATTAGGCCGAGCTGGGCGGAGAGCCGCTGGTCATCAAACGACCCCCGAAAGAAGATCAAGTGGATTCCCTCGTCCAACCCCCTGCCTCAGCCCTTCAAGGTAGGGCCTGGTTCTGGCTGCGTCCCAATATTCTTCACTCCCCACCTCCTTTCCTCCACTCCCCCCACTACCGCTCCTCGTCTACCCGGAAGTATGCAAAACTGCCTGAACGTTTTGAGTACAAGTATTTGCATGTACAGTATACAATGTACCAGACATTGTGGTTTGCGGTCAAGACATTAATTAATATGTAACCATTAATACATAGTTAAGATGTAATCAGCAACATTAGATTAAAACACAAAGATCCGTTTCCGATGCACGGAGGAAAGGAGGGTGCATTTTTTTGAGTACTGGGACACACCCCTCTGTGTTTATGGAATTTAAACCTCCCCTGGGCCGCTAATATCGGGCAACTCTATCCAGGAAAATAGAACAAAGCAGTTCCTTGTACTTTATTGTATTGGTTCTCAAATTTGACACTGGGAGCCCCCTGTACATGATTCCAACTATAATCACAACCATAATTATAATGAGCTCTTAGCTGTTTGTAATAAGACACTTTTAATGTCTAGGATGGATGGCTTACACTCTGAAGGCCACAGAAATAGCCTTGCATGCCATGAAGAATAAATGTCTCTCAGTCACATTTCAGGACTGTTAATCAGTCCAATAAATGAACGCTTTCAGTTGCTGTAACAGCCAATCAATCCCTTTAGAGAAAAGTTACATTTTTCAATAAAGTCTGGACACCCAGTTACTGAAACTCAACCATTCACCGAAAACTAAGAGCTCAGAGACGAGGCAAACGGCAACGACCCAAAATGCACCTTGTTTACACATTTGAGGGAAAAAGCATAAACATGAGAGAAGTTAAAAACATTTTCAACATTTTTTAATGATCAAGTGATTTGCAGTAATAAAAACCAGCCCAAAGACTGAGGTGGGGAACCACTGCTCCGCCCAATATCTCAATTTATAGGGAGAATACATTTTTGAGCACAATTTATTTTAGCACAAACAGTGTGTGCATTGGATTCATGTCGTTGGTTTTATATTGTTGTAAAATCGTTCTCACAGTCGGGTCTTTTGTATTTATAACCGTGTATCATTGGAAATAAGCTTCTTGTTATGCCTTTAATGAGATTATGCTGTGACAAAATGTCTATAAGGAAACAATAAAGTCATTAAATCGAATATAAAAAATAAAACCATACAGGAACAAGCCATGGGCTGTACGTCAACAGATTATAAAATGCTCATATTAACAAAATTTGCTTTAATTTGTTGTATATTTATTTGTTTATATTTTATAATGTGCACAGTCATTGTTACTGGTATTTAGCAAACATGAAGTCGAAGTCGAAGGCGACTTACACAACTTTTCGCATTTTTTACATAGCATCCATTTATATAGCTGAATATCTATATATAGATCAAAAGAGTGTCCTACCCTGGGAATCAAACCTGCAACCTTAAGGTTACAAGCCTGCTTAGGTGCTTAACTTAAGGTTACCTTAATTTCCTTTGAATCCAGCAGAGCTATCACGATATAAATAGTGACCTCAGATTGTTTGTGCTACTACCACACAAACTTGATCCTTATCCAATCCGGATTGGTTTATCCCACATGTAAATTCTGTGCTCAGCTCAGCCCATCCAGTTAACGTGGTGATCAGTGCGCCATTCCCGCTAACCGCTGTTTTCCCGGCACACAGGAGCCGCTGACGTTGGTGCGACTGGAGAACAACGCCAAGCCGGACAAGCTGAAGCCGGTTCGGCGAAAGACCATGATGGACAGCTTCATCACACCCCACCTGGACAGCAAGAGCACACAGCACCCGCCCACCTCCAAAGGTGCCCATCTTCTGGAACGTTCACTTTCAAACTTCTCCCTTCTAGCTTTTCACTAAAGTCAGGGAATTATATTCAAATTTATACGTAAGCTTTTTGTTAAACTGTATTTCCAGTTCCATAATATTTCTCAGTCCAGAGCTTTGCGCAGATGTGACTGTAAATAATGTGGCATAAACACATTTTGATTAATCAGATACCATTTTCTTTGTCAATAGGACAAATTTACAGACAAAATTACAACGAATGGCCGTCGCGTGTACAACGGTAAGAGCGCCGACTTTCAGTCGGTGCAGTTGTGCTCCCGAGGATCGGGGTTCGCGCCCCGGTCCTGCCAGATCCGAGCATGGCCGGCGCCCTGTGGGAGCAGCAATTGGCGGCTGCTTCGGGTGGGGGGAGGGGCTCGGAGAGAATCGCTGCACGCATAGCGGCCCTGGGCGAGCTGGATTCACGGTCAGGAGCTCGAGGGAGTCGCGCCCTGTAGAGGACGTGGCGACCTCATTCCTACTACCGGCTGACAGGGTTGTGTAGCGGTGGTTCTCTAGCGGTTGCTACATGGGGGGAAATTGAATTAGAATAGGGGTTCAATTGGCTACTAAATTGGGAGAAAAATGGGGAAAAATCAGAAACAAAATTTAAAAAAAATAATAATAATTACAACGAATAATACTACACAACGCAAAGAAAATGACATTATACCATGGTCTTTGCAAATATAAACATCGCATTCATCAGCTACCGTTGGTGTCCTTTAACCTAAATGAATGTGATTGATTAAAATATTCACACATTCTGGCGTATTTTCATCCATCCCTGTCGGTAAGCAGCATCACGTGCCAGGCTTATGCCTCCGCCATCTTGACTGTAGTTTATAGATTTATTATTATTTGACGTATTAAATTTGTATTCTACTTTATTCTCAATCTTGTATTTATTTATTTGAATCTATTTGCATTTTGTTTTGTATTATTTCACATTCTGTAATTTGCCTGCGATATTTTCTATGTGGGGAGGTTGTTACGTATTTTTATTTGGTATTTTGTCATTTATTCTGTATAATTTAGTTTGGTGTTTTTTGTATGACAATATTTGATACAGTGTAATTTTACCCCCCCCCCCCCCCCCCCCCCCCCGAGGTGCAGACCTGAGCGGGGGATGCCTGGAGAAGAAGCACACCCGAAACTTCTCCCTGGACGTCCAGCCCTACACGCTCACCTTCCGGAAGCCCAAGGCTGAGGCCGTCCAATCGCAGCCCCTCCCCCAGGAGCACGGGCTGGATAGCGTCTTCATCGAGGGAACCCACAGCGTCGTTCACGCAGGCTCCGCCTCCATAGCAGGTGATCCCTCCCCCTACAGGAGCAGCGAAGAACATCGTTTGTAAACCTCGTTTCTCCTTGCAGCATTACTTATCTTAACAGTAAAAAAATTACCCCCATGAGCAGCATTAGCTAAAAATAATAATTTTCTTTTTCCGTACTTGGTTCCACTTACATCACAGGTGATCCCTGCAGGATCATTAATTAATTAATGTATTTACTTAAAGGTTGTATCAGCGATTTTGGGTGGAAACATAAATGATCACATTCATCTGATTTTTCCTCACGATCCGCTAGCTGCCCGCCCCATAAGCAGGCCGTCAAAAAAACCGCGTCTCTGTAGCAGCCTATGCTCCGAGATCGTACACAAAAAAACAAATGGTACTACCAACCACTCAAAAACCAAAATAAACAGTATTCCAACCAATCACAATGATCTGCACAAACGCTAATACTCTTATCTCGCTGAAATCTTGACGGATTTACAAACGGTTTGTTTCTTACAAACGTTATTACGTGGTTATAATTCTGGATGCTTGAACACTATTTTTTAAAAACATAACATAATTATTCATAAGTATGTTTGTTTGGGATTCGCTTCAGAAGTGACGTCACCCCAAAATCGCTGATACAACCTTTAATATCATGAATGAAGCATGCATGCTCAAGCCTGTCTAAAGCCACGCAAGAGTACTAAAGTTAAGCTTGATCTTCCCATTATAATTTGCCTGCAGATGTCTCTGCTAGGAAAACAAGGGAAGCGAGCAAACAGTCAAGGTCATTAGAGCTGAATGTGTAAGGAAATTCTTGCTGGCCATTCTCATTTGATTATTTACCCCCTCCTCCCTCTCTTCCCCTCTCTCTCTAGAGAAACAAGACACTCTCTCAGATTCCTCTGCAACAACATTTGCAATGGTCACCCTCCCAAACTCCTCCTACCTGAATGGGGGCACGCCCACCCAGACCCTCCCCCCAGATCAGATCGGCCAGACGGGGGAGCCAGAGAGCCAGGGCGTGGCCTTCAGCCGGATCCCCACCCACCCGCTGCTCAGCATCCACCGCACGCTGTACGAGGAGGTGGAGGCGGAAGAGGGCGGAGTCGAGGCGGGACATGCTGGCTGAGAGGCCCGGCGTGGAGCTGATCGCCGCCGGGGAGTGCTGAGGGAGCGGAGTTACAATCATGACCCCGCCCCCCCCGTCTGACTCCGCCCCCTGCTCATCCCACCGCTGCCACCATCCTGGATCTGTTTTAGCTACATTTGGGGGTTAGGCAGAAAGGTCCGGCTGGCTGATCCCAGAACAGTGCTCTTAGGGGTGCTTGCTACCCAAAGCCTGAGAGAGGCGCTGGGTTTAATGAGACTGATCCCAGATCTGTTTAATATCCATCGCAACACCCATGGGTTTAAAGAGGCTGATCCTAGATCTGTTTCATATCCACCACCCATCGCAACACCCAGTGCACACTCTGACGGCTAAAGAGCAGGGCTGCGTAAAAAAGAAAACGGTACTTACAAAAACCACTTTTGTAAGTCTCACTGGATAAGAACGTCTGTCAAATGAAAATGTATGTAAATGCATGGCGTGACCACAGATTCTTAAAAACATCGCTCGTGTAACATCGGTTACGGATATAGTCCGCACCCCCCGCCATGTCCAGCGAATCGTTTCGCACCTCCAATGCAGTCCAGGCCTCGACCGTGTGCGGCCGAATCTGGCGCATTTCACTTTTCTCACTGACCATGCCTTCAGGCCCTCAGTCACAGTGATCCCCAGTTTCAGTTTCGGTTGAGCAAGACGACCGTTAAAATTTGCTGTGAGACTGCGGCGCTAAGAAACGTTCTCTCCGCCTCAACTGTTATAAACAGTTATAAACACATGGCTACTCATCTGGAAACAGCACATGTTCTACATCACTGAGCAGCCAAGATGAAAAGTAGGGGAAAATCACTGCCAAAAATAACAGAATAATTGTAAACATAACTAAAATGATGCCCGAACAGTTTTGTGTGAAACCAGCGGTTTGATCTTGAATTCATTTTCAGATTTACATTCAATATGGTTTTATTCTGTGTATTGGCTTCCCCTATGGAAAAAGAATATGCTGCAGGATATTGTAAATATATCAAAATTATCTTCACAATATATTTAAAATATACTGCAGTATATTACATTTCCATAAGGGTTCATACACTAAGACATAGAGAATATACTGTATACAGGATCGCAAACCTCATTCCAAACCATAATTATGAACTACATCTAAAAATCAGTAACTGAATAAGGAGTAATGTGTTATAACATTATAACAGTGTATATATAGACCGTGTGGATAATGCTTGACATGCATATTGATTTGGCAAAAGTCAGAATGACTTTGATCATATCATTGGAAATACAGGGCATAAATAGTATATAGTGGCATATACAGTATATAGACACAGTATATATTGCAGTACTTTCAAAGCACACTTCTAGATACCCAGTGGTGACTCCATTCACTGTAGCAATCCTTGAGAATTAGAACCAAAAAGGAAAATGGGGGATGCGTGGGTGAGACCCTAAGCACTGATCCAGGATCAGCTGATGTAGCCCAAATCCTACTGCCAGCTGTTACGTGCGAAAAGGCTGAGACTGATCCAGAGTCAGTGCCAGGGGAGGCAGCGCTGCAGCCTCTTTCCCCTACTCACGTCTCCCTGCACTGCAGCACTCTGTCACAGCCAATCAGGCGGAGAGGGAGGCAGACGGAGGAAGAGACGGTAACACTTTGCGCTTTAGCTCAATGCAGGCCCTGGCCCGACCTGTGCTTTTAAACCATCTGTGCTCTTACCACCAGGAATCACGCTCACAATTTTGCTGGCAGCCAATGTTTGGTTTCGGGCAGTGAACCCAAGGGTTTAGAAAAAAGCAGCACTACAGAGGGAGCGGGGGAAACTCCCCATGCCCATGACAGGATGTCACGTGACCGCAGCCCCGCCCAGCAAATGGGCCTCGCACCTTCGTAAAATATGCCACTGACAGAGGTGTCGTCGGGTTCACCTGATTGGACGATGTAGATATGGCACCCGTCTCATAATGCGCATCTGATTGGCCACCAAAGACACTGTCCGCTTATTAGAGTGAATGAAAACTAAAGTAGTACGACAATAGCAATTATATTTTGTATACTGTAGTTGTTCTCATCAGGGATAATGTGATAAGAGAATCACGGTAGAGAATCACAGTGGAGAATTGCTGTCACCTCCCCCCTCACCCACCAGCCAACCGAGAAGTAGCGTTTGGAAGCTTTCTGGACTATGATTGGTTAAGTTGCTGATGGAAATACAGAAGCTTGGTCGTCTCCTGCTACTGACAAGCAGACCCGGCCCCATTCTTGGACACCAGCAGTCACAGTAGGGCGACTCCACAGGAAGTGTGCAAGCATTCAAAACTGGGAGGCCAGCGAGGATGCTGTGATCTCGGCTGGGTGAAACCCCAAGCTGGCAACCCACAGGTAAAGATGGATGGCGGAAAGGAGGGCTGTTGGGTATGTAATGATAAAGATGAGTTCTCTTTACCAGAGACCTCTGCCCAAGAACTGACACCCTGTCAAAAAACAACCTCGATACCATTAGGTAAAAGTAAATTCCACACTGGAAGTATTACTTTCCACAGAGAGTTGTCAATGTGTGGAACAGGTTGCCAGGTCATGTAGGCAAAGATCCTCAGGTCCCGGTTGAGGCAGTGCTGGATACTCTCTAGACTGTCTGTAAAATTATGGTCCAAGATGGGCCATTATGAATTCTTCTGTTCTTACGTTCAAATCATCACAAAGCTCCAACCAAGCTGCATTGAAAATGCTCGAAATCCTCTTTAAAGCCAACACTTGGTTCCAAACCAAACCTTGTATAAACACATACTGCGCAGAGCCTATTTAAAACCAACAAGAAGCAATGAATTTGGACCATGTCAACTCAACACCACTCAAACTGGACCAGGTTATTGAGTCTGGTGACTAATGGTGAACATTTGGAGGTTGGTCACACAAGGTTAATTAAGAAAAACAGATCAACAGACAAACTAAGAAATTCAAATGCCATTCTGTTCGCCAAACTGCATGGAAGGCAACCAATAAATAAAATTTTTTGTATTGCATTAAGTGAGTGTTCTCACAGAACACTTCACAACGGACGTTTTCCAGAGGGAATTTTTTTTTTTTAACGGAAAAATTCTGGTTGAGCCTATTTGGGAAAAGCTGGGCCATTACTTCCCCAGTCCTTAAATGGCAATCGAGGTGAAATGTACAGATGGCAGAGTTGCAAAAAAACATAGAAAATAACAACTCCTCAACAAAAACCAGACCAGCTGTCTGAATGCTGACAAGGAGACTGCATGACTGCAGATTTCCTGGTCTCTACGGATCATTTACAGGAAAGATGTTTATGAGGGCCACTAAAAGCGGGGTCCTGAATACACTCCAGAGCCCACAAGGCTTTTCAAACTGAAAATGTTGGTACAAGAAAAGCAACTCACTAATAGTACAGTTACAGGTTATAGGATTAAAAAAAACTAAAACTGGTTCGTCTTTGTGACCTTAAAAGCAGACTTAGTACTTTAAAACATGCCTGTGAGAGACTGTGGTTAGTCACACCAATGGCTGTTAAATCAGCCAATCACATAACAGCAGCCCCCTGTAGTTTATTTTGAAATACTCCTGACCTGGTCAGGCAAAGTAAATCTATTTAATTATTATGCAGTTTATTAAAGGTCTCAATTAGATATACAATTCAAATGAATTGTCTGGCATCAGACATTTATTTTGGGCCTTCTTAAATTTTTCAACTGCTAATATACAACAGTTTTCACTCACTTTGAGGGCCTAAATGTGAGAGAGCACTCTCGCACAAAAAAGTCCCTGCAGGTTTTCACAATGTCAAGGTTGCAAAGATTTGTGGTGAATAACAATGTTGTCACATCGCTTTTATAGCATTTCCCTTATTACCACCTTTGAACCACACATTGACAACAAAACCCACAAATGCAAACAAAACCCACAACAAAACCCGACAAATGCACAATGTTCGTCTCATTTTCATTAAACTAAAAATGCTTGTACTCTGGTTTCCTCCCACAGTCCAAAGACATGCAGGTTAGGCTAATTGGAGACTCTAAATTGCCCATAGGTATGAGTCTGAGTGAATGGTGTGTGTGGCCCTGTGATGGATTGGAGGCCTATCCAGGGTGTATTCCTGCCTCTCGCCCAATGCATGCTGGGATAGGCTCCAGCACCCCCCGCGGCCCTGACCAGGAATAAGCAGGTTAGATAATGGATGGATGGATGGATAAAAATGCTTGAAATTTTTTGTCCTAGCTGGGTGGTTCCAAGAATTTTCTGGAATGTTCTAATATTTTCTTCCTTTTTTTTTAGGTTACCCCCCCCCCCCCCCCGTTAAAGAGAAGCCAAGAAGAGGGCCGTGTACAAGAGGTAAAGCAGGAAAAAAACCATAATAAAATAATTATGAGTAACATGGAAGTCAATATGTATAAAATATGAAATTTAAGGAACGTGGCTACAGTACATTTATAAGTACAATGCATATTACTTCACACCCACCTGTATATGCACTTTTATCAATATGAGCTGAATATGACACAAAACTGTATTTTTACAAGATTATTTTACAATATATGTACACGTATATAAGCACAAAGCCAGCGTACATGATTTACCAAATTCATATGATTACTACATGACATTACGTAGAATAGAAAACATGTCATCCATGAAATTAAAAATGACAGATTTTAAATCTGATCAAATTCCATTCAGTTCATTAACAAGATTAGTACAAATTAAAACTGCAGACAAGTGTGTGTTTGACAAGCAATACATAGTAATAAAAACATAAATAGCATGTTTTCCTATTACTACTTCCACAAAAAAGCAAGTCAAGTGGTCGTATTGTGATATCCTAACTTATTTCATGTTAGGATATCCTTCTTTTTCTGAAAGTTTATTGCAACCTTTCAAATTATGAACACCATACAATTTTGCACATTCAGTCAATTTGAATATGTAGTCCTTATATTCAGGATTTGTGTTTATTATACATGCCTTTTTATAAAAGAACACATCACTCACCATGGAGCCAGCCAACAGCACAGCACCACCAGTTTCTTTTCTAGAATCAAAGATGTTTCCACCATCACATGCCATATCCAGAATTATGACTCTATTCATTGCACTAACTGTCCATAATAATTTTTGAATTATCTCAAATCATGACATTTAGCAGCCAGGCATAGAGTCCCACTGTGTTGTCTGAGAGTTTCTCGCTATATTGTTGAAAATTACCCCATTTTCTATTTCTGATAGAATTTTCTTTGTGTTATTTCACCAAGTTAACGACTTGATGTCTTTTGACGGTGGAAAATATGCTCACAGGCAGAAACCAAGCATTTACCCTTCACTCGTTTGGCTTTTCTGTAACGTCCCGGAGTCCCACGCCAGTTCGCTCTCCTTCCTTGCAAGCTCATGCAAATTCAGCTTCAACATCAAATATCATCAGATCTATTGCTTTTTTTCTAAAATCAGCTAACCTGCCCATGCTCATCCAGACTTCCTGATCGTCTTTCAGAGCTGGGAGTGAACAAAACAAGGGATGCCTAAAATGACAAATCACACCTACTGATAGTTATACTGTGTAATTATATAGACAGAGAGACAATAGATGAATTGTGCTTGAGAAACGCCATCGACTCGTACATACAACCGTGAGGAAATCGGCCGTCACAAGGTGGACAATTTAAAGTGGACAATTTCTATCATTGGCAATAAATGTCCTGACTGGCATTAACTTTGGTGCCAAACTCCTCGATCAACAGTGCCAAGCGTCCACAAAAGCATTGGTTCTGTATGAAAACTGAAATTCAGGAGAATCAGTTGGTTGGACGTTCAAGTGTCACTGAGTTGCTGCACATTTCCTAGAATCAGTTAAAACTTTCACCTGGATGGCTGGATTTCTTTTGTTCATCACTTTCAATAAAATCCTCATCCCACAACATCATGTTTCAATGGCTCTGTAACTCCGGATAAGAGCAATTGCTAAATAAATAGGAAATAAACATAATTCAACTTAAAAATGTGAGCTTGAATATATTTATAAATATGTGATGTTCTAATGTTTAATACCAACTTTTGTTTTTTTGGGGCCTCTTTCAGAGAAAAAAAAAATTCTGTTGCTGTGGTGACCAGGTAGTCAGTGGATACCAGTCACAAACTGGAGGGTGCTGTAGGGACTTGATTAAAACTGAACACAGTTCTTAAAACAAAGGCACCAAGGGACAAGCTGGAAGGAACATCGACATATCCTCAAGCACTTTAATAACAACAGTAATTGCTGAGTGTGCTTTTCATATGATGTTCAAAGCGTTTAAAGCACAACTGAACTTTGGGTTGTGTAGTTGTTTTAACACTGGCCATGATACGAGTCCAAATGGTGGCGAAATATGCTCCTCAGTTGCTCTGTGCTCCCCTGGGGTGATAATCCAGAATAATACAGAATATTTGTCGCTCTCCATTCACTTCTATAGGGCAGCCTAAAACTGTCTCAAAATGACACTTCTAGTGCGTATACGAACTAGAATGAAGCGGATTCTGTCAATACAAACATTAACCAATCCTCATACGTATTTTTTAAAATTATTTATAAAAGTACCATTTTCTTCAATGTTGTTAGCAAGCTACCAGAAAAGACTAGCAAAATGTTGGTAGGTCAGTTTGTTTACCCATAGATATGTACTACCAGGAACACTTGCTTCCGTGGAAATTTGGACCAATGAGTGGTGCATTAACGCCGGTTCTGGCGCAAGAATTGCCTACCGGATCTACGTTCCAATCAAAATACGAAAAAAGCCAGGAAAGGGCCATTTAATAAAAAATAAATAAATACGTACAAGGAATGGTTATTGTTTGTATTGACGGAATCCATTTAGTTCGCGTTCGTATACGTATACGTCTAGAAGTGTCATTTTGAGACAGTTCTAGCTGCCCTATAGAAGTGAATGGAGAGCGACAAATATCCTATTCTGGATCATCACGCAGGGGAGCACAGAGCAACAAACTAACATATTTCACCACCATTGGACTCATATCATGAACTACAAAGTTCAGTTGTGCTTTAAATTTTCATATCACATGGTAGCATCAGTGAGTCTAGTGATATTGGCAGTTAAGTCTTCCACCTTATCCCTGCAGCAAACCCGGGTGGGGGGGGGGGGGGGGGGGGGCGTACCTGAGGGAACGGTGTCATAGGGGGTGGTAGGTTACCACTTTCCCTATTAGTGACAATTAAACATTTTTCATAGAAATGAGGAGAGGAACTGCCTTTCTATTTCGCGTTTGGAATGCGTGCACATGTACGAAATGGTCATAATGCATTGTGCATTTGGATGGGCATACGCGTATGAAAACATCTATAATGTGTAATGTGTTTGGATGCTTGCATGTTATGAAACGCGCATGACGTGCCGTGTGTTTGGATGCGTGAAACACACGACGTGCATTGACGTACAGATGTGTATTGGAACTGGGTTCAATACACCACCCCCCGCCCCCCCCCCCCACCATTCCCATCTGCACAGTTCAACTCCAAGGTACAAAAAGAAATTGCATCTGAACAAGAGAGAGTGTTCAATTCAATTAATGGGGAATACCACCCAAAAGTCATAATTTGGTACATTCCGCATTAGCCTTTGTATTGGGAGTGGAAAGATCCATTTCCGGCACTTCACAGGCTCATTATCGCGAACCTGACAAGTGAAACTAAGTTCGTAGTGCAACAGTGTCTCAATGCATTAATAATGAAAGCCAATAGAGTACTCAAGTGAGTATGTCAGTCGTGGGCAGAGTCTGGTTTCGGAAGTAAATTCCCTATGGAAGAATAGAATGGGCTTCGGAGACTATCGACTATTTCTTGAAATATGATTTATAGAATGAGCCAAAACGTTCCTGGATTAGCCTGTGTGGAACAAGGATATAGACCATATATCGCATGTTCCAATTTTTTTTTTTTAAAGTAATGCATTAATCATTGTAGTTCGACTTGTAGTCCACTTTAACGGACTGCATGTCCAGTACTGCAACGCACGGGTGGTTCTTGACCAATAAGATATCATCATCTCGTCTGTCTGGACATTCTTGGGCAGATGGGAGTACTGCAGCTGAAGATAAGCTAACGTTAGCTTGCTAAGTAGAGAAGCCCGCCCGACAAGGTCAGAAACTGCGCTACAGTTAACCACATAAAGCAATACTAGCTTTTAGTCCTTCAAGCTAGCTAGCTAACATTAGAAAAAAAGTGTTTAAAAACAGAGCTGTGTGCTACTGCTGGCTAACGTTATATGACAACGTCTGGAAACAAGGCTGCACGTTCGTAGGGAATTATGGGACATCGAGTTTTTAAACAGTTCCAGTGCTGATATAATCACAAGAAAATACTGAAACGTAAAATATACTCGAAGCTGGTCCAGAAAAACGACATAGTTTGCGAACGGGCGTTATATTGAACAATCCGGGAAATTGACGGTAAGATATAATCAGTAGAAATGGTTTAAAAGTAAGCTTTAGTTAAAGTCTATGCTCTAAATGAATGGGGAATTTACTTCCGAAACCAGTGTGACGTAGTCACTTGAGTACTCTTTTGCAGGAGCTGAGATGCGCAGACATTTCTGTCCTCTTTATTTACACCACTCGCCACTCGTCTGAACATTGTCAGGGAAGGCAGTGTCATTAAGAGACATTAAAGCAGATACTGGTTATTCATTCTATTCAGTTTATTAAAACACTTTTTGACTCAGCATTACTGAACTGTGAAGATTAAGCACACATTTGCCATTTAGGAAAAAATAAATTAACTTTTAATTCAACCCTTTGGGTGAACAATAAAGGCACGCTGAGCCAAGGAAATTAATAACTACATTCAGAACCTATCCGCATTCAACAGTTTCATGAAATGTACTTTTTGGATGATGATTTTGGATTTGTCTCCACAAGCCAAGTTCTCATTACTGTTAGGACCCAGGTTCATTCCTTGTAATCCAAGTCAGGACAATGCAGGATCTCACCACCACAACAAACACTTCACTAGCAAAAGTAAAAGTTTATTGTATGTCACGCCGGCCAGCGGGAAGATTGGAAACACTGAAACCCAGCACACATTTGTGGTACAGTAACCTTCAACACGCTGGTCGCCTAATCAGGCTTAACTACCCTCAGAGGCCTTGACTTGGTGAACATGTCCATATTATCTGTGAGGGCATATCTCTCTGTTCCATACAGTGAGCACCATTGTAGGAGTACCGGAAAATAAGATATCAAGGGTCTTTTGATATTGTTGGGTCACAGACATCAGGAAGTCATGGCATGCAAAGGATATGTGACCAAATATTAAAAATGTAAATTGTACGATATTTTTTGATGCCCGAAAATGGGGGGAACTATGTACAAAAGGTTCTATCATTTCTAAACGGTTCATCTGATATGGATGAAAATACCCTCAAATTAAAGCTGACAGTCTAGTCTTCAACCTCATTGTCATTGTATCCTTTCAAACTCAAAGTGGTAGAGTACAGAACCAAAATAACAAAAACTTTGTCACTGTCAATGAATTATGGTGCTCACTGTATGCTTTTGTTCATCAACAACACACGCCATTAGTCACGCCCGATAACATATGGCACCTAGATGTCCGGTCAGGGAGGGCAGAGGCCTGTCCAACCTTGGCCTTTGCCCTCTGGCCATACAATTTAGAAATATCAGCCCTCACCTGCTACACCAAATCATTGTTCAATACACCGACATGCTTAATGACTCGGACAAAACTCAGAACCAATCATCATTAACAGCCTACATGAAAACAGAGGCTCTGATCAGTAGTTCATCCTTAATTAGCTTAATGATTTAGTTAGGGGTGTAAGGCTGGAACCAACACTTCACACCATTTCACTGTTGAAGGCAAAATGGTGAAACTTACACATTATTCAGCATCATCTTCACTAAAAATGTTGAGCGGGGGCCAACTTTTATGATCGTAGCAACCTAACCGCTGTTCAGCCCATTTTGCAATCCTGAGGAAAAACAGGTCTTTAATTGCAGCCGTGCAGGCAGAGGTAAACAGCACCATCGAGTGGTGCAGGACAGTGGCACAGTGTTAGGAGAATGGGTGCCCAAGCACAATCGCATCAATAGGCGGTCCGGGTCTGATTCCGCTGGGACTGGATCTGAATGCAAATGCCCCAGCGTGCGACTTTCGCAAAACTTCAGCCCTATCAAGCACAGTCAGACAACGGCTTATACCGTATATGCAGAAGCCTGGTATGTCAGCTGCATCGGACGTGAGTATAAACCGGGCCAGTGTTAAAACAACTTCAGGTGGAGGAGTTTGGAGACCTACCTTGGATTAAGGAACAGCGAAGAAGAGTTCAGACAGCTAATCACAGCCAGCCAACGCGTCTAGAAGGAAACACGTTCTACATTAATTTCACAGAGCGCCATACATTGGTTAATATAATTAATGATTTTTACCCAAACCGTGAAGAAACACATTTTCATCAACAGCCCCACTATGAAAATCATTTCTCTGAACAGAAATTAGTGTAAATTTAATTCATTACTTAAAAAAAAAAAGAATGCATATAAGAGGTGTACACAGATGGACACACAAACATTCAGACACACATACTATAGAAACATATAGTAAGATTTGCTCAAATAAAGCAGAACAAGCTCTTGCAACGCAAGTGATTAGACCGCTTGTTTTATGGAGTTCTGGAGAATGATGGACACAGCAGGGAGGTAATAGTCCTGATTATTTCACAAATACAGCTTTTCAGACCATAAATGTCACTGCCAGAGGCAGAGGACTTGAGTGCATCATTAACACATACCCTGGACATCTGTTTGCAAGAGAAAATGTTCAGCAATAAAAACCAAATACCAGCGGCTCCAGAGACTTTAGGGGTCTGACCACTAGTTCCTCATTAATCAGGAAAGAAATCATTCCTCTGCAGCAGTGACCTGCAGGACTGAATGGTTCGGTTTTTATTTTTATTGCAGTGTTAGTCGCAGTTTGCTAGGTGCTGGTGCTAAGGCTAACCCGTCTGATAAGCATTTACAACGCTTGTCCTCAATTGTTTGATCTTTGCCTGGCACTGCTCCGGTGTCCTGGTGTTAACCAAGCTGAAATGTGTGAATTGTGAAAATTATTAATTTCCACAATTTCTTTTCATTTATACAATTCAATTAATTAATTCAATGAAACACTTCCGTGGATTTTTTTTGTGAGCTCTTGGTTTTAGTATATATGATCATATTATACTTAATTTTCCACAGTATGTATTTACTGCCATTTAATTCTCATCTGACACTGTTCTACTGTCCTCCAGTAACCCTGAGCAGACATCTGTTTGGAAATGATGGTGAAACTGTGCCTGTTTCCATAGCAACCCTTCAGATTGCACTGTGTGGAGCCCTCCCCCCACATGTAGATCAGCACACTGGCGTCCTGGCCGGCTCACAGGGTTTTCCTACACACCACAGACAACAGGCTGCTGGCTGCTCCTTGGGAATATAACGTGCTAATCACAAATGTTCTAGTCTCACATACAGTGGTATGAAAAAGGTTGGACACCCCGGCTCAAGTTGCATGTTTTTATTTTTTTATTTTATAAGTGAAAAGAAGTTAATACAACCTCTACAGGGAACAAACTTAAACATGGAATATTTCTGTAAAATTTAATCGTTTTTTTTTCTTTTTTTTTTTTTCAAACTAAAATTCAGCAAATAAATCGTAACTGTGCATTCAAATTTGCAGAAATATGTCATGTGTGTGTTAATAAATCTCCGCTTCAAATTTCGCTGAACACTGTCCTCTCCCTAAAAGTCGATAAGGTTTAGGGGAGTGGTGTCCAATCATGTGGCATGGAGGGCCAATAGTATGCAGGTTTTCATTCCAACCAATCATTACACCTGTTGATTTCACTAATTAGTTCCCTTCTCTCTGGTTTAAGTTGTATTAATTAGTGAAATTAGCACTCCATGGCACATGATTGGGCACTATTGGTCTAGGGTTTCCTGCACAGACTATTGGAGGTTGTCGGTTCCATTGTTCTACAGATCATCTGCTCATTCGCCAGAGATGACAAATCAGTTCAGAATGGATCAATCTAGATTCGCTCCGCTGTGTGAAATGTCCTTCAGTTCAGTTATAGTCATTTGTCTATTTGACACTGGTTTTACTGAATACTGTGCGTCTTAGTCACCATTTTATTCAATTGTGTTTGATTTAATGTAATCTCTCATGAACACCCAGCAGATATTTTTATTCAAATGAAGGCTTAATTCAGTTTCAATGCAATAGATCTGATTTGCCCCACCGAGGGACAGTTTGGTTGCAAACGAGCGAGAACAATGACTCATCTGATTAACTCCCTTTGTGGTGAAGTAACAATGGAAAGAACAGAGACCTGATTCGTCCCATTTAATCGACACATGCTGATTCTTTCCTGCTTTTGACATACCCAAGTCATCTGCCTCTGGCTGAGACAAAAACGGCCTTGACGGGTTAACATGATTTTATCCATATACTATTATAAGTTATATAAAATAACGCATTCTGTCCTATTCAATGTTGCGCGTTATTTTCCATCTGATAAGAGCTGACTGGGCAATTGTGCAAACTACGTGTCAATACATCACAAGCCGGGGCCTATCCTCAACTCCTACAGTCCTTGAGCAAAAATAGCAAAAAGCGATTATGCAGCTGGAAGTTTTATTTTCTTATCGAATGAGTTGGTTGTCCTGACACTGGCACACCTTTGCACAGTCCCTCTTAGAATGGATAAAGGATTGCTGTAAATAATGCTCTTTCAGTACGGTCTTGACTCCGTCAGCAGGCGTACTCTTTCTGCAAAAACAGACACCCTTATAATTGGATCATAAGTGTGAAGTGTTTTCCTTACTGCATTGCCTCTGTATAATAAGACAAGGGTGTATTTTTCCTTCTCAGCCCAACAGCCTGAAATGAATATTTCCTGATCACACAGGAAAAATCATGAAAAATAACTAAAATTCCAGAGAGAGCAGCATATATCCATTTCAATACACTTCTATACCTCCTGCCAGGCTGAATCTGCAGTCATCGCTCCATCTGCACTGGTCTCTCTAACATTGCCACTGTTAATAAGCTGGGTGGTAGCTGGGAGGAGTTTACACCCCGTTATTCCTTCCAGTTGATTGTAAAACTTGCACTGCGCTTGTTCGCTTCTGCATCCACTAGATTTAAGAACAAAAAACAGGGATGCAATTTTTACCCCCAATTCATCTGGAAATACTGATTTTCACACAATAAATGTCTCAAAGAGGCCTTTTAATGTGTGAACAACTATGATTCTGATTTTGAGACGAACTTCATAGGAAATGAAACATCTGAAGCTCTGACAAGGAGAGAACGTTCAGCGAACAAGCCAAATTCTAGAGGTCCCCCTGCGACATTTAACGGATGAAAAATCGCTATCTCCTGGTTAATCGGGGGGAAAAATCAGGAAAGATCACGTCCCTATGTGACGCAAGCGTACCCATCTCTAGGTCCGAATGGGCCAATTCCACGCCCACAGCAGTGTCTGTATGCCCACTTATTAGTTCCAGCAGGTGGAAGACCTTTGCTTCATTCTACAGGTTTCAAGCAAAGAAACAAAAAATGTTCAGAACTGAGATAAAGTACAACACCATTCAGATTTGTGTAATGTCTACTGCAATAAACTTTGTATCTTTGTACAATTCAAAACATTTAGTACACTGGTGTTTGAAAATGTATGTGAGGAGATGTGAATATGAATTCATATTTATTAGGACCAGGCTACATGATACTCCTTCTCCTTCAGGCCAAGACTCTGGCACTGATTTCTCTGGGTTGTCAAGTTGACATACCTCTTCAATTTCCAGGTCACCACGCCTGGGCCATTCCGTTTCAGCAGCCCCAACTCTGCCCCTGGCAAAAAATGCTCCTGCCTCCAGGGAGAACTCACTTCCTGGTCACCATCACTCCCCACAGGAAGTGAAGTTGCCAGAAGAGTCCAACTTTCGAGCCACAGTTCCGTTGTCGCTTCTCGCGTCCACCAGCCACATTTGCTTGATCCGTGCTATCAATCATGCACTCCTGCTCCTCTTCCTTGCTTAAAGGGGCATGGCTTAATACATTAGTGGAGTCATGGATAATGAAATTGTATTAATTACACATGTATTTTCTTGAAAAGTATAGATATCTACTGTTCAGGATACCTAAAAGGAAAAATTCCATTCATGTTATAGATGCACCACCAATTGATCTTATTAAAACTAACTTTTTGCCAAACCAGTTGAAAGTATTTCAGGAAGCTTAACTTAATGGGAACATTTTTAACATAATTTGAATGATGACATCTCATTTAAGGTTTTAAGATTCATCAAATTGGTAGCAACCAGGATATAGCTTTGAAGTTGATAGCTGATAATTCAGTTACAATTTATCAAAAATGCATCATGCTGTGTTCTTACAATGCCGTTTGCCATTTCAAAAATGTATAAGTATATTGATTGCTCAAGGTCTTCAAAATAAGAGCGCAAGGACGCTTCTGTGTAACCATCTCTTAAACTTTAACGGCTCAGCTGCTCCTGAGATGAAAGCTAATTTTTGGATGCTCAGGCCTGTCCAGGTCAGTCGGATCACCTTTTCAGGTATCAAAGCAATGCAGGCTTCTTTCTACTTCCAATGAACATGTTTTCAGCTTAAACACACATACAGTGTGACTGAATAATAAAAAAGTTAAGTTGGCCCATATTCTTTGATTGTATACATTTTTTTGTGTTACCTATGTATTATGTTGTACTTCTGTAAAGCACTTTGTGCAATCACAGGGCAGTTTGGATCGATTCCTCACCATTCCTATTCAAATGGCCAAGATGTCTATGGTTCCTTACCATTCCTATTCAATGGCCAAGATGTCTATGGTGCTGCAGCAGGATCTCCAGTTGCTGTCGATGAGTGGCTTGTTGAAGACCGTCTTCCAGGACAGAGGGGGCAGCACAGAGCCAGGATACAATCTGAAATGGAGAGAGCGCCATTGTAGAGTTGATATTCTGCAGCATTTTTCTCAGCATACCCAGTGTATGCTTGGCTATCCAAGCACACAGTTCATCAGGCATGATTGATTTGTTCCTGTGAATCGTGATTTATCACTTTCTCTCGACAGTTATTTGCTGTCAGCGCTCTATAAAATCTGGTCAAAATACAGCAAGTTTCTGACCGGGAAATGTGGCGCAGTCGGTGAGGCGGCCAATCTTTCGAGCGTTTCGCGGGTCCCCACCCCCATGTGGGCGTGGGTTCGATCCCTGCCACGGCACCATCTGAGCTGTGATCCCTTCTCTCTCGGTTACCTAAAATATGGATGGAGGGCGAGGCTATTTTAAAAATACAGCAAATTTCTGTTAATATTTACCCTGCGGATAATTGTTCCGAGAACGTAATAGTTTTTAATGCATATTTTATTCAACACATACCGGTATGGTATGTATTACAAGATGAGCCTTGTTGCATTTCCAAAACATTCCAGTGTGTGAAGTTCATATTTTGAATTATGATTTGATACTATTTGGACAAAAAAAAAAAAAAAAAGAATGTGAAAATTCTCTTTGAAATAATTTATAAATTAGTTATTTGAATAATTACAAATATTTCAAATAAAGTTTTTGGTTTCTCCAAAAGCATTTTCATAAAGATCAAACATAAATCATTTGCTTGGGATAATGTATTTGCAAATATGTCAAATACTTCAAAAGAAAGTATTTTTAATTTATTTGAAACTATTTGATTAGTATTTGTATTAGACCCAGGTCTGGCCAGCACTGGGTTTACGAAAAACAGATCATGTACTCGTTAGCATGAGACTTGGACAATGCTTTTTAAAAAATCAAAACCAAACTTTATTGAAAACCAACAATCTATTAATACATATCACTTTCAAGAAAGAAACAAAGACATCAGTGAGAACATCTACACATTTTAAACTGATTATGAAGGCATACAATTGTTGGATACCCTTAAAGGTAACAAGTTAACATCAATCCTAGCAGGTTAATTACCATCCAGGCACATAAAATATGACGATGTTTGACAGTGGTTTGTTTGAAGTAGCACCCAAAAACCATATAGTTCCCAAACATACCTACAGTAGCTAAAATGCATTTCTACCTAAAAAAAAAAAAAAAGTGTAATATACAAAATTACTCTTGACAATAAACCCCGTCTAACCATTTGACACCAAATAGTGTCACTCGGGGGGAAAAGAAATGATAAAGACCAGGTGCTAACACACCTTATAGCATGTAATTTCAAATGCTAACAACACTAAATGTCATTAATGGGGACATCCAGGGCTTTTTTTCCCCTTTTTTTTTCCCTTCCAATAAAAAAAGAAAAACATGGCACTTGAGCACCTCTGAAAAATGGAAGGTGGACAGTTTAAGTATGTGTATATAAAATGGTAGAAGGAAGAAAATGATCCCTTGTTGTATGTTCTACCAGCTTTACAAAGGGTTTGCATCACACTGGTGGAGGTGGGTTGCCAGAGGCGATGCAAATGCCCATCCTTGTGCAGTTAAGAGCAGGAGCCATGCCTGAAGATAATGCTACTGCGACCTAGGGGGTAACATAAGAAGAAAGGGCAGCCACAAAAGGCAGCCTTCACACAGGGACTGGTTTGATCTGGAAACTAACCAAACCAGAAATGGGTATCTGAAAGCCGGTTATCGTTCACTGCGGTTCGTCACAACTGCCTTCAGTGGCGACAAATGAGAAACCAATGTTATTGGCATCTCCTTGAAAGGCTGCCAGTATAGTTTAAAGCCGAAATAAGTATGTTTTTTTATTTTCCATGCTGTGAACTGGATCAAGAGGATTCAGACCCATGCCTGTTTATAAGTGCGAAAGCCACTGGACTCCATGGGCGGGGCCAGCAGGAAGCATCTCAGACAGAACAGGGGCAATTTCAAAGATGGGGACAACCACATCCATTTAGAAGACGCATCTCAAATAAAACTAATAGTTCTGGGGTTTTATTCTAGTAAGGAAATATAAGTAAGTAAAGCCGGAACGTGAGGAGATGTTCTGGCGGTCAGAACTGGACTGGCTTTTACCATAATTGGATGAGTTAGGTTTTAGGCCAAATGGCCCAAATCTGATTGGTTGCTGGGTCCTGGAAGTGCTCCTAATGAAAAAGCATGGAAGAAGAATACCAATAGGAGTTAAGGTGACTGACACAAGTGGACAACTGCAGCTCAGGGTATGGAGCACCTGGAGGCTATATGGCCAGGTGGAGGGTTATGGGGCAGTGATCGCTCCCCATGGCTTTGCCACGAATCTTGCTGTCGCAGAGATTCGGGAGCAGGGCCTTGGACAGCACAAAGTAGTCTAGGCGCCAGCCCACGTTCTTGGAGCGAGCGTTCATCATGTAGGTCCAGAAGGTGTAGGCGTTGGCCTGCTCAGGGTACAGCTCCCGGAAGCTGTCGACGAAGCCAGCCTCCAGCAGCTGGGTGAAGCCTTCCCGCTCCTCTGGGGTGAACCCGGGGTTCTTGCGGTTTCCCTTGGAGTTCTTCAGGTCGATCTCCTGGTGGGCCACGTTGAGGTCGCCGCAGAGGACCAGGGGCTTGCGCTGGTCCAGCCCGCTCAGGTAGGCCCGGAAGTCCACGTCCCAGGTCTTCCGGTAGTCCAGGCGGACCAGGCCACGGCTGGCGTTGGGCACGTAGGCCGTGACCAGGAAGAACTCGGGGAACTCGGCGGTGATCACACGGCCCTCTTTGTCATGCTCTTCTTTGCCTGCGACCAGAGAAACCCCTTTAGTTGTATTTTGAGCATCACCCCCTTTTTAAATTGTTTTCGTATACGTCATGCCTTTTTATTTCAAATCCATTACTTTTACTATTGTTTTTACTATTTAGCATTCTTTTTTATCACGCTTATTACTTGTGTTTTGCATGGTGACACAATCACTGTGGTGCCGTGGATGGCCAGGGCCTTTTAATTTGTGCAAATAGTGATTGACCGCTCATTGACACGTTGCAGCGCCGCCAAGTTTTCGAAACCTCACTTTGCCATCACTAAGGCGCGGTCCGTGCCGGCGAGGGGGGTGGGGGAGTGGCTCACCGATGCCGTAGGTGATGGACAGGGGCTCAGTTTTGCAGAGCATGGCCACCCCGCTGTACCCCTCCTTGTCCTCGGAACCGGCCCAGTACTTGTGCGGGAACTCGGGCATGGAGGTGATCTCTCCAGGAAGGGATTTCTCTGCGCACTTTGTCTCCTGCAGACAGATCACGTCTGGGGCCTCCTCACGCACCCACTGTACAGGTGGGAGCACAACCAATCAGCAAACGATTCAGATCACAATGCCAATCAGATATTGGGGGAAAGCAACAGATTGTTGTGGAAAGCAACCAATCAGCAAATCACACAAGGGAATACGTGCATGTGCTTTTTCCTGATTAATCAGGGCCCTGGTTCACAAAGCAGGATTACTGAGTTAGCTGGATAGCTGCAATGAGTAAAACCAGCAACAGCTCTTTTTAGTTCAGTCAATGTTCCAGATTTGGGAGGGTTTTACTCAGTGCAGTTATCCAGCTAACTCAGTATTCCTGCTTAGCGAAATAGGCCCCAGGAAATCCTAAATATCTGGGTACCACTCATATTCAGCTTCATTGCTGAGCATTCTCTCCCGTTATCACAAAGCTCTTGATATGTGTGCCTATGACATATCCAAGTCCACAGCCTCTGGTTAAGATAAATGTAATTGGTCAGGAAAAAGCACATCTCAAACACTCACATCCAGCCCCTTCTTCTTGACCCAGGCCCGCAGGCCGTCCACATTCCAGGAGGTGATCTTCATGCTGGCGGCGCGGCCGTCTTTGGCGGTCAGCTTATCCGGGGGGTCCTCGTACAGCACGGGGGCCTCAGGCTCCTTCCCCTTCTTGGCTTTCTTGGTTTCCGGAGCTGCGAGGCGGACACGGAGACAAAGCGGAACATGGCAACTTTTTTCAACCGCAGCAACTTTCCTCTAAACATGCATTACTTGGAAAAAGGCTAAAGTATACACCCAGTTAAATAAAAAATAAAAAAGGCTTTCATTATGCACATATCTGAAAATTTCACAGGTGCCAAAGGTATGAAGTAGACTGGTAAGAGGAGGGGGGGGATACTGACACTGGAGGCCTATTACATGGCCAAAAACATGTCTAGTCATGCAAACAACGCTTTCACCCACAGAGGTCGTGGTTGTGTCACATCGTTGGCACGACTAAACCTGTGAAATTTTTGGACGTGCTGCTTGCACTACCTTCTCTTTACAACTTGGTACAGAAAAATAAAATAATTTTATTTCACTTGGAATAGACTAACCATTTGCCAAGTAACAAATATTGAGAGGAATCTCTTAACTAAGTGGTTGTAATTGTAAAAATAAAACCCCACACATTGTATCATCAGTGGTTGAGGTGTCAACCATTTCTGCCTGTAACTGTTAAAGTCCAGAAGTCTGAAAAGCAGTTTTTTTTTTTTTAACCCATTTCAACCTTTCCTTTCAGACTTCTGGTCTTTAACAGTATTACAGGGCTTCCACTCCTGGTTCAGGTGTCAACAGTAAAAATGACAGCGAACGGCATTTCTGCTACCTGCACCGTTGTCCTGGTCTACATCTCCAGTTCCATCTTCGGTCTTCTTGCTTCTCTTAGACATCTTTGTGATTGTTCTGTCTCCACAGAGCCCACGCAGGCACACGACACGCACACACAGGAGTGCCGGAAGCACTGAAAGCAAATATTAACTGATTCTCCAATTTCTCTGGGTGGAAAGTATATCATTTCTAAACGGAGCTGGCCAACTGGTATGGCGCGTTGTAATGGATATTCACTTCAAGTTCACTTCTGACTGGCAGCCCATTGAACCGCTGTAATGTAAATGCTATGTTACTTGCACAAGAAATATGGTCTCCAAATGATAAATACCAAATCTTCCTGCAGAGGGTACAGGTAGCATCTGAAACTGTTGCTTTCAGTATTTAAAAAAAACTCAGTTAAACTTTCAACTGAATAAAATAGGCTTAATAATATATTTATTTTCTGTGGTTCTTTATGTATAAAATAAGTATACAGCATTATAAACCTAAGATTTCTGTTGCAGAAGGTCTTTTAGTTGTCTTCACTCTGACTGCAAATACAGAATTGCAGTATTTCAGGTTGATTTAAGACTCTTTTTACAGAAACAGTTAAATAAGGATAGAGCACAGATGCTAGGGACCATACGCTTTGTGACCATTCCATGCAGCTTAAAGCGTGGGGATTTGGACATTATTATTATTACTTTATTTTGCTTAACAAACGCTGGAAAGTGCTGATGTATACATCAAGTTTATGTCCTCAAAATTCCATAATGTGAAGTATTTGGGGAAATGATAAAGCAAGTGACGATTCATTAAGCCAAAACTCAAAGAAAAGAAACGATGACCAATTTAAATAAGAGGTCCATGAGAACTAAAGCCACGTTTATTTGTATTCCGTTAATATTCTAGTTGTAGTTGGGGAATTTAAAATGTCCTTTAAATTTCTAACTTCAGTGATAGTTTAGCTCGCTTGTTAGCTGAAACTTGTTGGAGACAGCTTGCGCATTTGCTTTTTCTGCCGGCTACCGTAGAATGAATTCCATCCTGAACTCCGCAAATTTCTGCAGGCCTAATCGAGCGAGAATCCCACCCATCCATGGTTGCGTAACTAACGCAAAATGAATGTGCATTGGTTCTGGCAATTGCTTTTAAACGTTAAGTCAAAGCAACTTCAGTTTTGTATGCAACAAAGTTCTGTAGCTTCGAACCGATGACTAATCTATGAAATCTATGACTGCACTGAGGATTTACATGCGCGAAGCTGCAGAACAATAGCTTTGGCTATAATCGACCTGCATGTTTGAATGCACACCCTGAACTAAATGCACAGGACGAAATAAAAATGATAATGTTATGGCTCTAAATTTCTAGGAAGAAAACGTTATACGCTTTAAATTGAAAGCATTAACAGACTAAAACGTTTGCACAAGTTGCAGGAAATAAATTGCTAACCAACAAGCTAGCATGCTAAACTTACTCCAGGACATAAAATGGACATGAGGCCGAAACCCTTAATAGGGCACTCGTCTACAGCGACTTCACTTTGAATGAATGAAAAGCGAAACCTCGTTGCGATCAAAGAGTCTTGGCAAAAAGTGAAATGCAGATCGAATTTCGAAAATAGCCGGCTCTTACCTTGCACCTTTTCTTATCAAACAGAACCACACCGGGACCGAAGGTGGTTCTTCTTCTTTGTATTTAACGGCAGATTGAAACCAACGGGAGACTGAACGTTTACGGCAGTGACACACGTTAATCTCACAAAGCAGCTTGCTTTACAGAACCGATGCACAGCACACCATGTGAGCATCTTAGAGGTTGTCTTATTTTCTGCCTGATAACAAACAACTGCAGTTTTATAAAAATTTGGTTCTGAATGTTCTATCTCAGCACTCGAGAATGAACATAAATATATTATCACTTATTAAATATTCAATAAATAATTCATTATTTATGCCGACAATATTTATGAACTATTTTAGTAAGGGAGTAATTTGGAGGTGTCCGAAGAGTTTGTTCGTGGTGGTCCTTCTAGTGCACAAGGTACACATAGGCAGAAATTGGTTGTCAACACTGGTATTAATAAGCAAATTTGCCAACTAGAGCAGCAATCCTTTGTAAATATTTTATTGACATTGTAGCAGATGAACCTACGCTAGGATAAATGGCATTCCAGGATGAGTATAAATCCTCGTGTCTGGCTAAATCGTAATTTGTCGCAAGCTAACGACACCTGTCAGTGACATAGATACACATGGTACAGGTTACTAACTTTCGTAACCTTAACGCGACACAATAACATGGAATAACGCAAGCGTGTTACATACTACCTGTAGTATTTAGCCATTCTGCTTGCTCGCTTAGAAATGTACGTATGCTCGACGTTTGTGGTACTCGCTCATCGCCTCGTGCGTCGTATTACAACGAGATGGTTTAAGTTTGCCTCTGACTTTCTTGATGTTGCATAAGTTCTGATATTTAGTTAAAGTATTCGGGTATATTTGTGCATTAGATTTAGAGCAAGTGCCTTGCAATGTTACTCGTCCATATCATCATGCCCCGTGGAGCTGAAGAAAACTGACCTTGCTTTAGCTGTAACATACTTAAGTCTGTCTCTTTCCCAGAAGCCACGATGACAGTGGTGATTGGGTTCGAAGGCAGTGCCAACAAGATAGGAGTGGGTATTGTGCGGGATGGCGTGGTCCTGTCGAACCCCAGGCGTACTTACATCACTCCGCCCGGCCAAGGCAAGTCCCCTACGTCTCTGCTTTCTCATGTAACTGCACCAGTATAGGTTACAATTATTGAGAGTTTTAGAGATTGCACCAGGTTTTTATATATTGCATCATCGAAGCAGCGCAAGCACACCATGTGGTGTGTACGATGACGTAAATAAGGAAAACACATTGCCGGTTTCAGTCATTCACGGTTTTGTGATATATCTTGTTGCTCAGGGGTCATTCCATGTCATTTCACACACAAAAAAGTGATTTCGACACTCACCATTTCATATGTTCTGAAATGTTTTCTGTAGTTAGAAACGGATAAGATAAACATTCATGTAAAATTATTTTGTAGAAATATAATTTGATCTGTGAGAAATTAAGCTAATTGTGGCACCAAAATTTAACATTTTATTCTTAGTACTGTTGAGATTCTGTAAATAGAATATTCTGTAAATAAAGTATCCAAAAAGTACTAAACTGCTTTCTGATAACTATTAAGACATGAGGAATCAAAATAAATGGTCAAAATCCACCCAACACTATATTTATTTCCTGCAACACTATAGTTCTCTATGTTTAATCAGTAGCATGGAGCTATGACTTGGAGTACTGTTTCTTCATACTTTCAGTGAATATGGTGTTGGTTATTTTTCTCTGTGCAGATTAATCAGTCATCGAAGTTGTTTATTTATTGATCCATTATATAATGTGATAGTACCTGTTTCTGACAACCAAATGCCGCTGTACTAGCCCACCCTTTAGGTTGAGAATAGCATCAGGTCTGTTACAAACTCAGGGTTATGTCTAAATCAGTGTCATTTGACAGTAAAGCCTTGAAGGCACTTTTTTCTTCACCCTTTTTAATCTAATAACAGAAACAGAACCTGGAAGTAGCAGAACCTAAGACTGTATACTGGGACAAAGCACAAATAAATTAAATGAGTCATTAATCTGTACAGGTAAAAATAGCCATCCCCATATTCACTGGGAATACATTAGAAACAGTCCTCCTAGCCATAGCTCCATGCTACTGATTAGTAGCATGGAGAACTGATGTTATATACCTTCTGTTGTGGTGGGATTAGGGTGTGGTTTGGGGGGTCCGTGGCTGGATTTTTAGCATTTATTTTGATTCCACATGTCGTAATCATCATTACGAAGGATTTTGGTCCATATCAGATTTAGGATACTATATTTAACATATATTATGTGAACCATACCAAGCTAAAATGTCTAGTTTGGATGCAATCAATTAACTTGATTTCTCACAGATGAAATTATATTTCAAAAAATATATATTTCAGCGAACAATATGTATGACTAAATCACACTGCTAAACCACGTTCTAATGCATTTACATTGACTGAAATCTCACTATGTGACGATAAAGCCTTATCGTTCTCAGGAGTTATCTGGATGACGTCATAATCCTGTTTTGTGGAATACCCCACTGGGGTGCCTGATGCTATTGCCTGATCTTTGTCTGATCTTTGTCTGACTTCTCTTTGTTTAGGGTTCCTGCCCAGTGAAACGGCCAAGCACCACAGGGGCGTTATATTGACTGTCCTGAAGGAGGCGCTGCAGCAAGCAGGCCTGAAACCTGCTGACATCGACTGTGTGGCCTACACAAAGGGTGGGCGCCTTTATCAGTTGTGGTTTTCATTTTCCTTTTTTTGGACGCTGTTCATCCTCTCCCTCTATATATTTTCTTAAACAAATGCCTGAAGAAGACCACACCTGGTCGAAATGCGTTGCTGCCGTATGCTGAGTGCAGGTAGCCATAGCCTAATATTGTTTGTCTGTATTTGAGCACTTTATGTGGGTACATTTTGTTTATGCCCAGCGCCTTCAGTTTATTAAACAGACGGTACACTATTTTCACCCCAAATAGGTTGCTATCCTATTTTTTATATATATATATATATACACACACAGTTGAGGTCAAAAGTTTACATACGCCTTAGCCAAATCCATTTAAACTCAGTTTTTTACAATTCCTGACATTTAATCCGAGTAAACATTCCCTGTGTTAGGTCAGTTAGGATCACAACTTTATTTTAAGAATGTGAAATGTCAGAATAATAGTAGAGAGAATGATTTATTTCAGCTTTTATTTCTTTCATCACATTCCCAGTGGGTCAGAAGTTTACATACACTCTGTTAGTATTTGGTAGCATTGCCTTTAAATTGTTTAACTTGGGTCAAATGTTTCGGGTAGCCTTCCACAAGCTTCTCACAATAAGTTGCTGGAATCAGGTTTGTAGGCCTCCTTGCTCACACGCTATTTCAGTTCTGCCCACACATTTTCGATTGGATTGAGGTCAGGACTTTGTGATGGCCACTCTAATACCTTGACTTTGTTGTCCTTAAGCTGTTTTGCCACAACTTTGGAAGTATGCTTTGGGTCAATGTCCATTTGGAAGAGCCATTTGCGACCAAGCTTTAACTTCCTGGCTGATGTCTTGAGATGTTGCTTCAATATATCCATATCATTTTCCTTCCTCATGATGCCATCTATTTTATGAAGTGCACCAGTCCCTCCTGCAGCAAAGCACCCCCACAACATGATGCTGCCACCCCAGTGCTTCACGGTTGGGATGGTGTTCTTCGGCTTGCAAGCCTCACCCTTTTTCCTCCAAATATAACGATGGTCATTATGGCCAAACAGTTTTTGTTTCATCAGACCAGAGGACATTGCTCCAAAAAGTAAGATCATTGTCCCCATGTGCAGTTGCAAACTGTAGTCTGGCTTTTTTATGGCGGTTTTGGAGTAGTGGCTTCTTCCTTGCTGAGCAGCCTTTCTGGTTATGTCGATATAGGACTCGTTTTACTGTGAATATAGATACTTTTGTATCTGTTCCCTCCAGCATCTTCACAAGGTCCTTTGCTTTTGTTCTGGGATTGATTTGCACTTTTCGCACCAAAGCACGTTCATCTCTAGGAGACAGAACGCATCTCTTTCCTCAGCGGTATGACGGCTGCGTGGTCCCATGGTGTTTATACTTGCCTACTATTGTTTGTACAGACAAACATGGTACCTTCAGGCGTTTGGAAATTGCTCCCAAGGATGAACCAGACTTGTGGAGGTCCACAATTTTCTTTCTGAGGTCTTGGCTGATTTCTTGGCTGATTTTCCCATGATGTCAAGCAAAGAGGCACTGAGTTTGAAGGTAGCCCTTAAAATACATCAGCAGGTACACCTCCAATTGACTCAAATAATGTCAATTAGCCTATCAGAAGTTTCTAAAGCCATGACATAATTTTCTGGAATTTTCCAAGCTGTTTAAAGGCACAGTCAACTTAGTGTATGTAAACTTCTGACCCACTGGAATTGTGATATAGTGAATTAAAAGTGAAATAATCTGTCTGTAAACAATTGTTGGAAAAATTACTTGTGTCATGCACAAAGTAGATATCCTAACTGACTTGCCAACACTATAGTTTGCTAACATGAAATCTGTGAAGTGGTTAAAAATGAGTTTTAATGACTTCAACCTAAGTGTATGTAAACTTCTGACTTCAACTGTATATATATATATATATATATATACTGTATATATGATTGCCCTGATTGTTCAGCACCAATCTATTCATCTTTACAGTAGCTGGGCAGCTAGTGCACATGGTGTGTAATGTGTTTTTGCATTTGTATTTTGCTAATGCTAATGCTAGCGTGAACCTCATGCAGGGCCAGGGATGGGTGCCCCTTTGGTGACCGTGGCCCTGGTTGCTCGGACAGTGGCCCAGCTGTGGGGGAAGCCACTCCTGGGGGTGAACCACTGCATCGGGCACATTGAGATGGGACGCCTGGTCACCCACGCCAACAACCCTACCGTGCTGTATGTTAGCGGGGGGAACACACAGGTCAGCTCCTCCTGGTTAGGGTCATGCACCGTCCAACTGACAGTCAATGATGAATTACTGTAGTCCGCTTTCTCAACATTATGTGTGCTTATGTTCTGCCACTGTCCGTGTCTGGTGTTTCCTAGGTGATCGCATACTCAGAGCACCGCTACAGGATATTCGGGGAGACCATCGATATTGCCGTGGGAAACTGCCTGGACCGATTCGCCAGGGTCATTAAGGTAAGCCAGAGCCAGTGTTTAGTCCAACGATGTTGTGGGTGTGGTTCTCTGTAGCAGACATCTCCATGTTCTGTACCCGTGTGCCATGGTCAAAAACACACTAAAAGGTATCTTGCTACAAACAACAAAATACCTCCAAATGCATCTATGAACTACAATCAAAATGGTGGCGGTGTATGTTGGTTTTCTAAAAAGAGCCAAGCAACTAGTATTACATATGAAATACATAAATTCAAATAAATACATTTGATATTCGAACCACCGATGTCGCGGCTCACAATGAGCAAGTGGACGGTGCTCTTTCAGGCTTTGCCACTGAGACACTCCAGTGATTTAACTTTTAAAAACAGAAGTTTGTGCCTTTTATCTTCCACACTAAGCCCTGCCAGTATTCATGGTGCATCCTGGCCTAAACTGTTAGCAGTTTGAATATGGAATCATGGTTCGTTTAGATAACACATTTTACACTTTTGTTTTACAAATCCATTTTCATTTGCTGATGAGAAAATATTTTTCATTTTATTTCACGAGAATGTATAAGTCGGCTCTGCCTGTAACTGAGCTTTGTCGTTGATTTATTAGAAAGTGAATGCGGCAGCTTAAAAGGCACGTGTAACCAGAGTTTCTTTGCGTTCAGATCTCGAACGACCCCAGCCCCGGGTACAACATCGAGCAGATGGCTAAGAGGTGAGCCTGTGGATCGTCAAACTTCCTGATATCATAAGTCTGCTGTCAGTTTGTGTATCGCAAAAGAGTTACGGTGTCTTCATATCCCCTGGTGTGTGTGTGAGGATGGGAAAAATGTAATTTGTTTCAAAATACAAAACGCCACCCAAATACATGGTTATATAAACCTGTAAGCCTATAAGTCTATAATCCCAAAATGTATCCATAAACTACCATCAAAATGGCAAAGGCAAAGGTTGTTTTGCAGGTTGCAGAGGTTCCAAAAGAAGCCAGCAACCCGTATTATAATTGCGTGCATGCAACATCTGCCCATGCCTGCCTCTGTGTGTGCATGTGGATGTGCTTTAGCAGGGCTAACGGCAAATAATATTTTATTCTATTTTGGTAGGGGTAAGCAGTATGTGGAGTTGCCTTACACAGTGAAAGGAATGGACGTCTCCTTCTCCGGAATACAGTCCTACATCGAGGTGAGGGAGAGAGTGGGAGGAGTCCACACTGATAAGGGGGAGGGGTTTGCGCCAACAGGGAGGGGAAGACGGCTATGTCAGGGAGATGTATTTTGTTTTGCTTGTTTTCTATTTAACTTGTGTTTTTTGTTATTTTATAGTTAAGAATGTATAGCTGACCGTGTTCTATGTTCATTACTAGGGATAGCTCCTACGTCCTAAGTTGTGCTTTGTCAGATCTGCTTTGTAGTCGCGTCAATGACCTTCAATATGCACTTATTGTACGTCGCTTTGGATAAAAGCGTCTGCCAAATAACTAATGTAATGTAACTTTGCAATAACAGGGGGAGGGTTTTAATTTCAGTGTGGGACTGGTCAGTGGTTGTTGAGGGTGTGTCCGTTTGAAACAGTGGGCGGAGTCAGTAACAGTATGAAACTCTTCGCAGGAAGCGGCTCACAAGATGCTGGGCTCAGGGCAGTGCACTGCTGAGGACCTGTGTTTCTCTCTGCAGGTCGGGGACTGAACATCAACCCTGAACACTTCTGTCCGTCTGAGCACTTTAATGCTGTCTTATTCTATGTTTACATAACTGCTTCTCATAATACACTGAAATGCGTTAAAAAAATGAATGAACGTCGAGATCCCGATTACCCGCTGTTTTGATTATTGGTTAATTTAAATGAAAGTGGGAGTTGCCTTAAAAAAAGGCAAATGTCCGATTTCAACCTTCAAGCATCCAAATTCTTAAATTGGTGTATTTTGACATTGCTTTTAAAGTTATGCACATTCTGAACAGCCACTATCCCAATGCGTTCATTGCTCAGAGGTTTTACTGTATTAACTTACCAGGTGTACTTACCTGTAATCCTTAATATGTTACATCCTGTAATGCAGTATGTGCTGTCTGCAGTGTCCTGATGTACCCGTCCCTCTCCCTGCAGGAAACCCTGTTCGCCATGCTGGTGGAGATCACGGAGCGGGCCATGGCACACTGCAACTCTCAGGAGGTCCTCATTGTCGGGGGGGTGGGCTGTGAGTGAGGGGCCCGTTGCATTGGAACATGGGAGCTGTAGTCCACAGTTCTGCGCACAGTTCACGTGCCCAGATTAGATTTGAAGTGGGATTTGCAGTTACATTACATGGGATTTGCATCTGCATTCTACATGTACACTTTCTTTAAATTTTGCTGGTTGTATAATCCTGAACACTGTCTTTAGCCTGTCGATTACAGGCATTTAGCATTTATTTATTTATTTATTTACATTTACACAGCTCAATATATACTGTCAGTAAATATTCAGGTTAAGTACCTTACTCAAGGGTACAACGACATTACTTCCCCTACCGGGGAATCGAACCTGCAACCGCCCATAGTCCAATATTCCAGCTACACACAAAAATTGAGTACCACGTGTTAGTCCCACAATGCAACATGGTATGAAACCAGGAGGGCCGTGTTAAAAATCACAGCTGGGTATCAACTGTAACTGAGTTTTTTGAACAGGGGGCAGTACCATAATCATAATAATGGCAGTTTGGTAACATACCCCCAGGTAATTTGCGGCTGCAGGAGATGATGGGGACGATGTGTAAGGAGAGAGGAGCGCATATTTTCGCCACAGACGAGAGGTGAGTCAAACAGGAACTACTTTTGTAACTGACTGATCTGTTCGTACTCTTGATTGTTACCATCTTTTATTGTGCTGGTTGCATTTGTTTGCATAAACGTACACCAGTTGGTTGGGGGTTTGAGTCTCCCGAGGTATTCAGAGCTGTTGATATAGCATTTGTGGGGCATTGACTGATCTGCGTATTGTGTCACAGGTGAAGCATTTCAGATCTGCATTAACCGACCAATCGGCATTGCCGATTTGGTGTTGAGCGACCAATCGGCATTGCCGATTTGATGTTCACTGACAGTTCATTATTGCTGGTGTGATATTGGCTGACCAATCATTGTTGCTGGTTTGATACTGGTTGCTGGTTTGATACTGACTGTCCAATCGTCCCTCAGCTTCTGCATCGATAATGGGGCTATGATCGCGCAGGCGGGCTGGGAGATGTTCCGGTCGGGTCATGTGACCGAGCTATCGGATTCCTGGATCACGCAAAGGTACTGGCAGGCCCTCTGTAGTTAACCTGTGTTGCCTTGGCAACAGTCCGGTCGTCAGCAAAATAAATCCAGGCCTAAGTGTGTCATTGTTTTGTCTGACAGGTACAGGACAGATGAGGTGGAGGTCACATGGAGGGACTGACCAACAGGCAACTCGTCATACCACCTCTTGACCCTTAGCTCCGCCTCTTTGCCTGTGACCAGATGATGATGTCACAGCACGTGCGAGAATCGTCCTCCGTGCATTTCTCCAGCCCAGAATTTCACCTGAAGCAGGGGTTCTCCCAGTATATCCTGGTTGATGTTTCCAGCATCCTGATGGCTGTAGTGAATTAATTATGTCTAGTTTTGAACTACTGATGAAGGAAAATCAGTGTAAAGGTTTGAATTATAACAGAAAAGAAATAACAGAAAACCGCATTCCTGATGTACAATTATTCATTTTTGTGTTCTCAGAATAAAGAAAAAATGTAATTGTTCCCGTTTCTGGACTTGCACCTGTAGGTATTTTGTCATGTTGCTACAGGTGTGTCTGTAGACTCCACAAACAGCGATGCAGTACTTTTAGGCCATGCATTTCTTAATTTCAAAGTAAAGAAAGGCTTTCATGTGAGAAAGTACTAGTAAATTTAAACTTCCTTTATTCTGTGACAAAACATCTACAAAACTCCCATGTCATTTAAAATCCTGTAGGAAATGTATACAACAGTTAATTGTATAAAAACTAAAGGTTTCTATTAAATATTCACAACTGTGATGGGACCAAGCCTATGACATTCATAGTGACTGGACCCAGAGGGATTAGGAGCACTCATGCAGTCTACAGCTCCAGGTCTACAGATTGTACGCAGTAGTAAGCTGATTGTTAAAGCAGGTAATGCAGCTTCATAGAGAAACAAGCACAAAAAATAGTTTATTTCCTTCCCTTCCTCTTTTTTTTCTGAACCTTCCTCATTTCCCCCCCCGCCCCCACATTCATTCTCTGTGCTACTTTTTTCGGCTCCGTCTTGTTCTCTCCCTCCTTGTTTTTTCTCCTCCGTCTCTCCCATCTTCCGTCTCTCTGGTCCGGTGTCCTCACTGAGCCATCTGCACCACCACCGCTTTCCAGGCCTTGTCCTTGTCGAAGTCTCGGAGCGTCCCATTGGCCGCTGGTTGCTACGAGATGGGAGGAAGAGAAGGGGGGAGGGGCATAAGGAGAGGGAGGGATCTTCTGTTGAGTGCAGTGCTTTCCACAAGTGTCACTGTCTCTGTGTTTGTGTGTGTCTGTGTGCGTGCGTGCGTGTGTGTGTGTCTGTGTCTGTGTGCGTGCGTGTGTTTGTGTGTGTGTCTGTGTGCGTGTGCGTGTGTGTGTGTGTGTGTGTGTGTGCGCGTACCTCGCAGTGGTGAGACGGCAGTGTCATGCTGTGTGCTCTGTCCAGGCCTGACAAACGGAGCTGGCTCTTATAGGAGGCGCAGTGCACCACCGTGATCAGCGTTAGCACTGCCTGCACCAGCAGTAGCAGCATCAGGATCATCAGCAGCACGTCATATGATTGCTGGGGAGACACACACACACACATGCATATGCGGTGTAACATTAAAATACGCATCACAACCCATGATGTCACACACTAAAATACCCATCACACACATGGTGTCATGCTAAAATACCCATTGCACACACACGGTGTCACCCACACTAAAATAGCCATAACACACACGATGAATCATACACACTAAAATACCCATCACACGCAGGTACACAAACTATCACAAACATTGTCTAATATGTCCATAATGCACACAGTTTTTAACACATGGATATAAACCCAAACAATCCCAAGTTACTCATCGCTCTCAAAGAGCTCACACTTGTTGCTCTGTTGCCATAGGGACCGACCTTAGCGACGGGGCTGTCGTGCAGGAAGATTTCGGCGAAGTTCACGATGCTGCAGGACAGGAAGCCAGAGGCAGAGAAGAGCAACGGAGACGTCACACTGCTAATTGCAATCAGCATCTCCACCTGAGAGAGAGAGAGAGGGGGAGAGAAAGAGTTACAGACCACCCTTAGAATTAAATGGATATTATTCTTTTTTAATAGTTTATAGCTTCCCACTACAATCGGCACAGCGGAGTCCCTGCCTATCTTCCACCGCAGACTGAAAGCACAGCTGTATGATGACTTGTCATCGTCTCTCCTCGTCGCCACGCCTTCATGTCACCACTTCTGTAAGTTGCTCTGTATAAGATGCCTAAACATAGTGTAATCAAAATTAGAATTTGATTTTGGGAGTGACCTGAGGTAACTCACCAGGCATTTGTGGGGGTATTCTGCCACCACGTGGCTGGCAATAGCACTGGGGAAGCACTGGTGGGGAGTCACCGCCATCCATCCACAGACACAGGAAGTGACATAAGCAGACATTAGCAGCCGTTACATCAGTCCTCCTTTAATGTTAGTAATGATATTGACAACAACAAGGATAATAAAATCTGTATCGGTGTATTGTCAAACAACACTGAATGTATCCACCAATCACCATGGGCGTTGTTATATTGTTGTTACCAACCTACTCCGCGATTGGTGGAGCTCCTCTCTGTCAATGTCATAACTATGTTATTCCTATTGCATTATCTGCACAGCCACAGCCCCTCCCCCAAGGAGGGGTCACTGACTCACAGCCACCAGGATCCAGAAGAAAGTGACAGAGAGGAAGGGTCCCGGGGTCAGGGCGTCCATGTTGAGAGCGATGATGCCCCCAAGCACTGCCGAGATTCCCACTATCACCTCAATAACCTGCGTAAGGGAGAGCATATTGACGCAGTGTGTACAGGGCACCACATACTCTCCACACAGACATGCAAGTACACTGATACACACACGTGTGTGTGCACACACAAGCACACAGGAATATACACAAACATAGACAAATTTTCAATAGGGGGAGTGTTTTGTTTTGGCATCAATATTTTTGCAGACATACGCACACACACTCACGCAGACACCATATATCTTAACCTTTGGGAAGAGAGTGACAAAGCATATCTCTGTAAACGCACTCTCACTTCCATATTCATACTAGTGGTAGTAAAATAGGGATAAGACAGTTCTGACATCACCTTCCTGTTAGAAAGCAGAAAGGAGCTCCACCAATCAAGGAGTATGTTGATAAAAAAACAATGCAGCAACATCAATAGTCATTGGTCAATAGTTTCTGACTATACTCCCTGACTAATACCCACAGGCAGCCAGGAAGTTCAGCCAGAAAGTATCCACTAAGGACTCTCAGCCTTGCTCTGTTTTTCCCAAATGTATTCTGTGATGTATCTCTGCAGCAGCTCCTCTCTGTTTTTCTACCAGAAGAATGGCATCAAGACTGTCTTATCTCTATCTACCCCTACCTTATACCACAATGCTACATAGCAAAAAGGGGCTTACAGAGTAGGCCTTGAGCAGGCGGGTAGGGAAAATGGGCTGTGTCAAAACCACAGGGCCATCGCAGGTCACTGGCTGGAGGAGGGGAAGAGGGGAGGAGAGGGAGCAGACAGAGGGGAGAAGAGAGGGTAGGGAGAAGGAGGAGAGATAGTTTAGGAGAGGCACCTGGGAACAAAGACAAAGAGAAACACGGCCAAACTCATTCACCTGTGCTGACACAGACAAAGCCATAACCACCAGAGCAGAGAGGCGAGAGGGCTGCACACACACACACCTTGCTGTGGCTGCAGCAGTCCTCCGCTGAGCGGGCGGACAGGATGACCGTGCTGGCCATCAGAACCTCCAGCAGAATGAGCAGAATGAGATTGAAGTTGATCTTGGAGGAGGAGACGGAGAGAACAGAGGATTAGCCAGTCATAATCAGCAAGTGAAGAAAAGAAGAATAATTCCAGGTCATGAAAGAGAGGCAGAGACCCTCAGGATGTTCATGTCCAGGCTTGACACAGTGCTGGACACACTCTAGTCCAGCAGTTCTACTCCTGGAGGGCCGGTGTGTATGCGGGATCTTGTTGCAATCAATTATCCTGGTTCAGTTAGCTAATTAACTATAATTACTATAATAAACTATAATACCTTTCTCATAGATTAGATCACAGTTAAGTTTTTAATTTAGGATTACGATAACAGCACAGGTAGCATCTTTGCCTCTACAACATTCCCTGGCAAGCTGTACCACGCAGTGGCAACAAGAAAATACTTCCTGATATAAGTGCGCAATTTACCATGAAGTAATTTGCACCTATTCCCTTGTTCCTCTGATAGAACAGGAGTTCTGCTCACAGAACTTGGTAGTAAACTGCTCTAGCCCATTGTTAGAAAACCCTGGAAGCCGCAAGAGCCTGCCTGGGTTTCCATGGGGAGAAGCAACTATGATGGAAAAGCGCACCCCTTGGAGAGAATGGCATTCACAGAGCCATTACCCACAATCCATTGCCTTAATGCTGAGAGCGAAGCGCAGAGGCAGGCTTATCAAAGTCGTTGGTATGATACATATTTAAAATACATTTATTGAACGTGATGCAAATGCATATGCAAATACATATTTCGAAAACATGCAAATGCATATGTCGAATGCGTGCATTTTAAAAGCCGCCCATCCCACGCCTGCAGACGAGCACACGCAGACTCACGTTGATGGCAGAGGGGTTCAGCACTAGCTTGCAACCGAACCACACCAGGCAGGTGGTCGTGACGGCGAACGTAGACACAAACACCAACTGGAAGTCGGACACCTGGGAAGCAAGAATGGTTGTCACTTGGTTGTTGCACTTGGTTTCTTTAAGTGGGACTTAGCTGAGGGACTGAGCTTGCGCACTTGATTGACACGTTTATTTGACATTCTTAACGGATGCATTTATGACCTAAGTCTTAGGAAAAGGCTTTCTTATTTTCCTATGTTTTTGTGCTTTCTTGGAACTGCTTTTTACTTTTTTCATCATATCTCTTTTATGTTTTACTTGAACAACTTTGGGCTACAAATTAGTTGTATGAAAGGTTCTATATAAATGAAGATTTAAAGAATGAAGGAATTATTATTATTATTATGATTATTATTATTATTAACAGCAGCTGACAGAACTAGACAGCAGAGCATGAGATTCCTACTTATGAGTGATCTAAACAGGCTTTACACCCAGTATGGACCTCAGCTTCTAAACCTAAGTGTTATGTTGCTTTGCAGGAAGAAGAGAGGTATAATCCATACAGTATTACAGGTGAGGAATCTGTATTACATGTGAAATACATACCTGCAAATGTATATACATATGCAGTATTTGAAGTGCTGCACACACTTATTACATGGTCAACATAATTGAAGGAAGTTAGGGGAAAAGTTTTTTGATTAGCACAGTCAGGCAAGTTTCAGCGAACCATCATCTGCACCGTATCCTCTGTAGCTACATCAGAAATGATTGGGGCCAATTATATAATTAAAAGCAGGAGTTGGAACGAAATCCTGAAACGGATCGGCCCTCATTCTGCACCCGGTACTACTGCATGAGAGTTATTGTTGGTTCTTCTGCAACATGAATATTCAAAATTGGACCTCGAATCTAAATACGGTCCTGGTTTTCTTTCTCCCAGGCAATTAACTGAACGATTAGTGCTACTGATTGGCCAGACTGTCTTCACACCCAGGTAAAGTGAGGGTGGGAAACCAGCAGTTCTCGGACCGCGAGCACTGTGATTTGAATACCAGGGTTCTACTCACTGCAATGTGTCTGTTCTTGGCAATCGCAAAGCTCACAACTGCAGCCGGAATACTCTATAAAACACACAAAAAGCAAGAGACATTACATGTAGATACTTGAAATGATGCTAAGATCATTAGCATAGCATGTGATAATATTAAATATTGTGGCAAGTGGCACAGCTGAGACCCTGCAGCACACACTTGACAGCCAGAGACATTTTTTGAGCACCAAGACACTCAAACTGCGTTTCCCGTGTCAACTGATCTGGGATCAGTTTTAAACACGAATGTTGAGCCACCTGATAAGAAAAGAAGATAAAACTGATCTACAGTCAGTAATTATATTAGTACTCACAGAACCAGCGGCACAGCGCAGGTAGTCCATGGCAGCTGGGAAGACATTGCCCAGGTAGAGAGAGAACCCTGCAGTGATCAACAGGCTGCCCTGAGGGATAAGGGAACACACACACACACACACACAAGTATGTATGCACGTACGCACGCACAAACACACACGCAAAATGAACCAACAATTACATCCAGCACTGTCTCACTGAGCCCAATTAACCATTCAGCACAACTGATTCTGTAACTCCACATTAAAATCCAATCAAAACTTTTTTTGCCACAAGGTACTCAGTTTCTGTTCCAAAGAATTATTCTTACTTTTCCCGTTCCCTCAGGAAAGCAGAATATTTTAAACACCTTATGATGATTTACTTTATGCAAAAAGAATATACCTTTTTGTTGATAGCATGCGACAAGATTAAAAGGCTGATTGGTTTATGAGGCAGGCCAGCTAGCTGACCAAATGTGATCTGTGCATCTAACTAGCTGAACAAGCTACATCTGTGCATCTAACTAGCTGAGCAAGCTACATCTGTGCATCTAACTAGCTGAACAAGCTACACTAGTAGTACTACAGAGGCACACAAGAGAAGAGCAGCTTTAAAACTATTGTCTGTCTTTTATCACTGTTTTTCGTAGTTGTGGGGTATAAGCTAGGTTAATGATGAAGTGACCCAGAGGTAATTATATGAGCTTTGCCCAAAAGCTGCACCTGCAACTTGCTAAACGTTGTGTATATCATCACCTTGGTAACCTAGGTGCTTGTGTTGAATAATACCATGGTTATTCAAAACTGGAAAAGTAATTTCCCATAACTGGAAATTAAAACTAACACGTAGGCCATGGATTCTGTCATCTGTGCTCAACATGAATGCAAATGACTAAGACTCGGCTCTCTCGAGTGACAAGCACTTGAATCAGAGAAGAATACTGCACTGCCGCGACTACACCTGAAGCAGGTTATTACATAACCGAGCACCAGTTTGCATAATGTATATCATTTGAGGGCAGCAAAGTCCCAGAACCAAAAGCAATACACTTCCAAGTAGCTACTGCATTATTTTGCAACAAAGTAAATAACTTATTGCAATGAAATGTATTTAGATTTAGTAGGCTATACATTTACATGGTGGCATTTCATAGACACTTTTATCCGGAGAGACTTATTGCACAGATTTAGACAAATGCAAGTCTTCAAGGTCACAACCAATAGTCAAACTCAATACATAACCTTAAAAGATAAAGTTAATGCCAGAGTGCAAGAGGAACATGTAAGTGTTATTAAGCAGCAGATAGGTTAGAGGATATAGTTTATAGTTTTAGTTTTAGCAAAGGCAAAGCAAGTAAACCCATGCTAAATGGTCAGAATTCAGCCTTATTTGAGCCATTACATGAGCCATAATGCAGGTGCTTAAACAGGTGTGTTTTTAGTCTGTGGCAGAAGACAGGCAGTGACTCCGCTTGCCGTAGCAATGAGTTCATTCCACCACTGGAGGTCAGAGTAGAGGAACAGTAGGTAGCAGATGTGACTTATGTACTTTTCAGGAAATGCTTGGTTGTATCCATGTGGGCCTATCATTGGGCTAGTCTTCATTTAAAAAAATACAATTAAATGAAACTGCATATACACTGTAACTGGTGCACAAACCATTGGTGCTGATCTACAGATTAGGAACCCTGTTTTAGATCAGTGGGGGACAGACTCGGTCCTGGGGGGACCCTATGTATGCTGATTCTTGTTCCAGTGGATTTTGATCATGTATGTTGAAAACACACGTTCAAGTTCTTCCATTGTTTATCATTGAATGCGCCTTTGCACAATGCGGGTTTGACTCGTTGCCATTTGCTTTGTCTTTCGATTGCATTTTCTACTAATGGTTTAGTTTCAGTGACAGATGTCCACACTTTCAGCAATTAGAACCCCACTGATTTCACCTGTCAATCTAATTGCTGTAATCAGTTAAAAATGTAACCTCTATACAGCACATTACAGAAACTGAAAAAGCATGAGCTGGTCTGACTGATTCTGTTCTGTATGTGGGGCATTTATTCAGGGCACAAAAGACATAATGCGGCCGTAAGAAGGTGAATCACCCCTCAACAGAGAATACAAGTGTATAACTGAGAATAATTAACAGCTTGTTATAATGCAGAGGTTGCAAGCGTGGATGGAACAAAAGCAAGCATACATGGAAGACAAAGGACTAGGGCTGTGTCCGAATCAGAGCCCGACATACTGCGTCCTAAAGTACTAGCATACTGCATACTGATTAGTGACATGCAGTATGCAAAAATATCCTCCTTACTATTATCAGCGAAAACCCGGAAATAAGGTATATCATCCGGGGGATATTAAGAACACTTGATTTTAAGTTGTCACATATTTAATAGATTTTATAGTATACTGAACTGGCATACTCAATAGTAAGCAATGTGCGTTGATTCGGACACGCCTAAGTTTGGGATTCCCTGCTGTAGAAGATGTGTGTGGGTGTAGTTCTCTCACCCCTATGAGGGCGCTGTAGAGCCAGGTTCTGTAGCTGAGGCAGGGGGTGCAGGGTTCGGAGACTGAGGCAGCTGCAGGTCACTGGCCCTCACGGTCCACTGTGTAGCTGTCCCTCTCTGGCCTGTCCCGTTCCCGACCCGCCGCCCGCCCGTTCCCCCCAAGCCCCGCTCAAGCGGGGGCATGCAGTCGTAGCCAAACTCTTCCCTCATGGACAGCTCCTCCCTATGCATGTTGACAGGTGGTCTGAGGAGCCAATAGGCGGGCGGGGGCTGTGGGATTCCAACTGGCTGGCTTGTGTGGCGTGGCACTTCTGATTGGTTCTGCTTTGTGTTGACAGTGACCAGACATAAGAAACAGGGATTAGACACCCATGGGTGCGGCCCAATACTCGAAAAATGCATGCTCCTTTCCTCCACTGCCACCTCCTCTCCTCCTTGCCCCGGAAACGGATCTTTGTGTTTTAATCTAATGTTGCTGATTTGGCTACATATTACTTACAAATAGTTACAAATTGATTAATGTCTCGACGCAAACCGCAATGTCAATTACACTGTATACCGTACATGCAACTACTTGTACACAAAACGTTCAGGCAGTTTTGCATACTTCCGGGTAGTAGAGGAGTGGAGGAAAGGAGGTGGGGAGTGAAGAATATTGGGACGTAGCCCATGTGGTACTAGTAGAAAAGAGAAGAGCTCCACCAATTATAGAGTACATTGCTAAGAACCAATAGAACAATGCCAACAGTGATTGATGGACAATGTATTGCTACTTCCTGGCTAGCACCCACAGGAAGCTAGGGATAATAAATAATTTTGACAGTTCATTTATTTTTATCATTGAAAAATGTGACTTGGTTTAATTTAATGCTCTCATGCTCTCATTTTTGCCTCAGTGATAAAAAGGAGTTTGATAAGGAGCAAATGTGTGTGCTGCATATACATTCATACCCGTTTGCTTGACCACTCAGTTACTAACTCTGAGTTTGATATTCAGAGGTTGTTAAAGACTATCCTTAAATGTAATGTAATGGTGGGACCCCTGGAAGGTTAGATTAGCATAAGTTAGGTGAAAAATTCAAACATGGCACCCAAGTGAAGATTTAGCCAAATCACTGGGGAACACATCTACAGTTTATAGCGAGTGAAGAGATTATTTGGGAAAGATCAATAATAATACATTAAATGGTCTGGTTCAATGCTCAATAACTGCATTATACATTCAATCCAAAAAAACAAAATGATTTATATAGCGCATTTCACAAAAGATGTGTCACCGTACACTTCAGAGCATGCCCAGTCCTTAATAGTAATCCTACTGGACATTAGGGCAGCAGTGTTGTGTCGCCTCCTGGTAGTTATAATTGGTAAGACAAAGGAGATATAAATGCAATTCCAAGTTTTTATGACTGCACATTCAGTGCAGAGTTGTAAAAGTGATATTGTGGAACTGTTTGGAAAGATGGTGTATTGCTTTTCTGGTAACCAGCTGCTGTTCATGAATGTCACAGACCTACTTTGTAAAGATGCCTACTTCTTTTCAATGGATCCATATTTCTAATCAAAATTATTTATAATTATTATAATTTGAAAAGGATAAGTGCGCGACTTTACTGAAGTTTACTGAAGACTTTACTATAGTTATTCTATACTATTCTATTCTATTTACCTTGTGGCTGAATGAGCACTTGAAATATAAGGGAAAAAAGTGTGTGTGAAGGATCTTTAAAATAAATAATTTCCCCACCTTTTTCATGCCAATTAGTAATCACCAAACTTTGCCTTTTGAGAAACTGCTGCACCATCTGCACCTGTGTTATGCACTTGCCTGCGTGCTGTTTATTGGTTTATCTCTTTTGGTTGGCGAATGGCATAGGCCAAGCTTGAACCTGTGACTTTAAGGCTGTCTATTGTCATGGTCATTTTAATGGGAAGAGTAAGGTGAACCCACAAAGATGCCATCTTGTTTTCAAAACAACCCCCTCGTCTTCCTACTGGTATTTTCAGTTCTTCGTTCTCCCATATTGCTCTCTCTCTCTCCCTCTACATCTCTCCCTCCCTCCCTCCCTGTCCCTCTCTCTCTCTCTCTCTCAAACCTCACCTGCCGCCTGGATTCACCTGCGCGTCCGTGTGTCCAACGGTGGCTTCAGTATATCCTTCCGTGCGTTCACTTCGCCTCCAGAAACGGGAGTTTTTGGCTTCGGAGAAGGAGTTTGTTTCTCAGTTTAGACACCTCCCCCCCCCACCACCACCCCCTCACATCCCCTCTTTGAGAGGGAAAGGAAAAAAAAAAGTTCTGGAACAGGATCTTTTCAAAGAGGAGAACAAAAAAAACTCAACAATTCTCGTGAGCTGCCAGCGCCCGGGGAACGGTGGCGGGGGCGGGGGCCTCCAAGCACAGCCTCTGAATGACAATGAGGTTGGGGGGGGTTCTCTGATGAGGAAAGCACTGTCCGGCAACCCCCCCCCCCCCCCCCCCCCACACACACACAACTCCGCAACAACATGTGCACACTTTCCTCATCAGCAACACACGTCAAAGTGACTCCTTCAGGCAAGGGTGTTTCTGACACATGTATTTGCATTTACATGGTGCTTATGCAGGACAGGTTGCCCGCCCGTTTGCTTTATATCTCTGTGCCACCTGCAGAGTAACATACTCCTCCACCATTTTGATTGTAGTTCACATGTATATTTATGTGGGAGGTGTTTTCTATTTTGTAACATTTGTAGTGCATTTTTGTCCATCCCTGCCAAGATCAGGCAAGATTGAGGCTACCCACAGGGGCCTGGCCTCCAGCAGCCCATCCCCTCCCTCCATCCCCCTTTAACGTCATAGCCCAGCAGGTTCATGTCCCAAAACAGCGCCGTAAATCAAGACAGCCGAAAGGCCTGGAAGAAGCCAAAAGAAGGTCAGTTTGACTCAGCCACGCCCTCACGGTTGTCTCTGCTGAACCAGGTCAGGGGCGGTCAACCTTCCTGAGCGAAAACCTAGCGACCGCAAACATTCCCAAGGTGTTCCTCCAGTCACACTTGCTTTAAAACAAAAGACTGGGGTCAAGGGGATGCGAAGATAGCAATTTCAGGGGCGGCCAGTGAGTGAATGAGTACGGCCATTTTTTCAAGGATTCCCCTTGGAACCTCAGTCAAACAAACAAATTAAATTAAATTAAAAACAACAGAAAAAAAAATGTTAAAAAGAACATCTGGTAACAAGCAGGGAACTGATAGTCCAGGAGGTAAAACTGTTTTTTTTTCTTGCAGCATATCCGATAAAGAGAGTAGAAAAGTTTGTTTAATGTATGTATGAGATAGAGAGAGAGAGAGAGAGAGAGAGAGAGAAGGAAGAAGAAACTTATAAAGGCAGAGCTATATCAAAGACCTCGACCTGTGCAGTCTAGCTTTCTTGACAAAGCTGCAACAGTGTTCCCCTCCCCACGCGTCATTTCTTAGCGGCCGTATCCATGGATACTCATTTAACCCCCCCCCCCCCCCCCCCCCCCCCCCCCCACACACACACACACACACACACAGTGCTGTAACTAAAAAACTGAACAGCAGAACATCATTGATCATTGCAGTGCACAGACACGCTACATCAAATTATATAACTATAATTATATTATAACATTATACATTAAAACATAGACTATATCTACAGATATTACATAAAAACAAATAATACAGGTAAACATTTACAAATGTAACTATTTTTGAAAGACTGTGACAGCGGATTCGTGCTTCTTTTGAATTGAACCCCATTCGCTGAAGTTCCACGAATAGACACAAAAACGTTACTGTTGCTGTGCGCAAGAATAAGAGGATGCAAGATCCCTGTTGTTTAACGTTGGACGACGCCTTGATACAAAATAATTACTAAATTTTCACTTCTGACTAATCTGTCCTACTTAGAGATACACATTTGCTATTCAACAAGAACACAAATTGGACTACTTGAATACTGACGATTTGAATGGGGGGAAGATCACTCGTGGCCGCGTAAAATCGCCTACAGTAAAAGGTGATCAATCGAGGAACGCTCCCTTTTCCAACGCAGCGTGAGACAGCGCATACTTCTTTGCGCAGTTTCGCTCGGACAGTGTGCGCTGCATCCCTTCCAATCCGCTGTCCACATTGCATGAACAGTAGGGTACTCGCGTTCACGGCAAAGGCAAATAGCGTAGAGGACAATGAGGAGCCTGTTCGCCCGGCGCTGTTGTGTAACTCCTCACCCCGGCCCCTCTCCTCATTCTCTGTCTCTCGCTATCACCTCCTCCTCCCTCTGGTGATTTCTAGCGGAGCCTCTGCCCACCTCTCCTACAAGAAGCAGTCACGGGGTGGCGATCTCGGGTGCCGTTTCGCACACTGTGCGTTTACCCATCTGCTCTCCGCCAAGTTCGTAATCAAATCACGATGTATGCTCCGTCATTTGACCAGCTGTCCAGTTATTATACTACACGCAGACAATGTGTGTGTGTGTGTGTGTGTTGGCCTATAAAGGGGAGCAGGGCTGGACTGGGGCAAAAAATAGGCCCTGCCATTTGGCTCAGACCGGCCCACCACAATCGGTCGGACACCGCCCATCACTACAACATCCTTGCAGTCTGTTCAATATGCATATGATGGATATCTACCATTCATCAAATCATCAGTGTCATGGACAGATCAAGTATACCAATGCAAGTGTGGACCAGTGTACTCACTCACTGTCGACTTATTCCAAGGTGATGAGACATGGCTGCTGAGCAAACAATACCCATACTCATACTGTTAAGTAATTGTTAAAGAAAAAGCTCTGCTCAAAGTCATAGGAATAATTCAAATTATTTAATACAATTTTAAGTAATTATTATTCCCAAAAGAAACATTATTTTGGCACCCGGCGTTAGCCTACGTCAGTTGCATCAGACGCTCAAGCTGCCACAGTGCCAGACGCCCTGGCTAGTTAGCTACATTTTACATCAGTCTAGTCGCGGTAAATCCTCGATCGCGTCGACAATAGTTAATAATAACAGCACATAATATTGTTCCTGAAACCCCCTGCGATAACGTACGTTACTGTACTAAATAAATCTGTGAAGGGACCGGTTTGAAAAGAGCGCTCAAACGGTCTGTCAAAATCAGCGCGCTCGCGCTGTTGTTGGACTAGGCTCATCTAGAGTTAGCAATAGCATTAGCCATTCTGTGCTAACATTCATAAGACCTAGCCCAAAAAATTATGCTAACGTAACGTTGCTTAGTGAGACCGAGTGACTGACTGACCGAGTGACTGCTTATATCCTCCACTGTCACAACTGACTCTGAGTCTGTGTCACTGTCCGACTCGCGTTGCTGCTGACTAACGTTAACGTTACTGCTACTGTTACTGCTACTAGCAGCAGTTCCAGAGAACATTTGTATAATCTTTCTACATTTTGAGGCATCCTCTGCCAACTTTTGGACTTTCTTGTCTCTAATTTTCTGGGCACCTCCTTTGCGCTTTCGATCCATTTCGATCCATTTCTCAACTGACAACAACTTGACAACAGGGAGGAGGGGTCAGGGTTGAGCCTACCAGACGGGAGGGGTTGGGCTTAAGCATGTGATTGGGCCGGCCCACTGTCAGTATAGAAAATGAGCCAATGGGCCGCTGTCCATTTTTTGGGGGCCGCTCGATAACAAAAACATTAAAAATGTTTTTTTTTTTTTTTTTAAATAAATAAATCATACCGGCCCAAACCGGCCCAAAACTAGACCGGCCCACATGCCCGCGGGCATGTAGACTATATAGCCAGTCCAGCCCTGAAGGGGAGTGAAAGTGGATTTGACACTACAACGGCATTGGTGACTTCGAGCAAACAACAAATCAGAATTAAAAGAACATAGCCTATTTTATAATTTCATTGTCTTAAAAAAACACAAATTATACAGAATTAAATATTAAATATAGGCATGGATGCACAATATCATAATTACTTTTCATAATCATTATTTGATTAGACCAAATAACTTTGCCATTAGAGTTCAGAACTGTTGGACGGGGGTCTGCAACCCTGGTCCTGGAGAGCAACGTTCTGCTGGTTTTTTTTTCCCCACCTTAAAATCTGCACACAATTGAGATCACGTAATCAGGTAAAGTGAGTTAACTAATCAACCGCTTTCATTGATTAAGTGCGGAGTAAATGAAAACCACAGTTCCACACATTCACAATCCCCCCAGTATTCAAACTGGCCGGCAGTCTGAACGTTGCAGGTGAGACGTGCTGAAACCAGGCATTTTCACAGGGATGGAGGTGAGCCGTCCATGCCGTTTCCAGCCGCTGCTGTGGCAGAAGTCGATGACAGACATATCCAGCCAAAAAGCTCCTGAAAATGTGTCAAATATATCCGCCGAAGGGGGGAACAACACCGGGCCAACAAAAAGTTTGTATAATTTACGAAGGGAAATTTCCCTAGATTAATCCTAGTGTTATTCTAAATCTAAAAATACTTTATGAATGGCTGTTCATAAGACATACAATTCATAAACACTATATAAACATTAATAGTTAGGTCAATAATAGGCATTGGGTATGTTATTTCACCCGTTGCAACATTTGGCATCAAAATGAAATATGAATTGACACATAGCATATGCCTATTTGTGAATACTTGCATAAGTTTTTATGAATGTGTATGTAGTGCTCATGAAGGCACTCTGTAGTGCTTATGACAGAGTTCTAAAGCTCTTACGAAGGACCATACAGTTTATCTGATAAACTAATTAACCATGCACATTTGAATCGACCCAGAGGTTTGTTTACCATGGCACGTGGTCATAGTCTCGCTAGTAGCAGTTTCCACAAAAATCAAACTTTATTTCTATCACTTTAAGGGCAAATATGATTTTCAGATTGCAATGTTATCTAGTTGATTACCATTCACATTTTAGAGTTTGGGAACTTTGCAATAAACATAAAATAAACCTTGAAAAAGTCTAAAGGCCTCACACAAAGACTTACTTTAGGGATCACATTAATTTACCCCCAAATGATAGTGTCCCGAGTCCCAACACATTCTCTGCATTTAAAAGGATCCAAGTAAACCACAAATAATTAAACCTGTCCAAGCAATTATACCAACAAACTGCCACTAGGCGTGCTGTTGCCCTCTGTATCAGGATATTCAAAACAAAATATCATGGTAACATCACTTTGGTAATGAAAAGTTGTGTTACACCTAGTGACAGTCAAGTATGTGCTTACATACATCTATGAATATCTATGTAATGCGTACAAAGGCTTTGTGTAGCTTTTATACTATTCAAAGAAATATCAATGAAACCAGACACAAACTTAGAAAAAAGTTTTAGTGAAGTGTGCATTAACCCAGGTATAACAGGACACAAATGATTTTTGACGCTACAAAGGTGATACAATATCTTTAGTTCATTTTTATTATGAAATACTGTTCACTTTTAAATTCTTAATCTCTTCCAGTGTAGCTCAAATCAAAGGCAATTATTTGTGACCACAATCCCAACAGGGTTTAAAAAAAAAAAAAAGATTTGAAAATTAGGTGACTTACGGACGGCGACTTTGGATCAGTGCCCGTTTGTGTGTAAACTCGGTAGAAACGAATATCCGTTTCCAGTGTATAAAATGTTTTTTTAAATAAACCCCAAAACGAAAAAAAACAAAACAATTATTACATTTCAAAGCGGTGCACAAAAAAAACAAAAAAAAAAACAGTCTGAGTCAGATGGAGTACAACAAACCAGGTTACAATGGATCAGAAAGTGCTTGATTGATCACTCGCATATCAGGGAGGACTTATAAAAGAGGTCTCTACAATAAGACTGCAGTTCTTTACGTTAAAATGACAGCTCTTGACGAAGATTAAAAAGGAAGTCCCCTAAAAGCTGAACATTCGCTGCGAGCCGTAAGCAGAACTCCAGGTCCGGATATGAGGCGGAACATTCGCTGCGAGCCGTAAGCAGAACTCCAGGTCCGGATATGAGGCAGGCTCTGTTGTAAGGCGTCGGAGAAGTCCGGTGGTCCTTCTCCTTTCAAGACTTTAGTCTGGAGCGTGCGCGTGTGTGTGTTTGTGTGAGTGGGTGCACATTACATTGGTGCAACTGAGTAAATACTAAGAGTGTTGACATGCACAATATAACCACATTTTTAACCGTTTAAAGGATAATTATATGTAATATCTCATAGGAAATGGATAATTGGGTGGGGTGGTGTTTCACAATGATAATCGCAAGCTCAACAGCAAATGCATATTTTGAATATTTTCTGAGATTCAATGAATATTTGCCCATAACTTTGACTAACAATTAACACAGTTTGGCAAGTTCCGCATTCACTACAGCTAACTTGCCAAGTTGAGTTTGTGAATGAAATGTTGTGCATTTACACAAGTTGAGGGCAAATGTTTATAGAATCCTGGCCATGCTATCAGCTGTGTGCGTGCTGAGAACATACCCAAAGTCCTCTCCCTCTGGTTGTGGCATTTGTGGTCTGGAAATCTGTAGTTTCATGATTAATCTAAAACAAAACCATTTCTTTGAGACTGTATAGTGAACCGGCATATTTTTTCTTTAAACCAGAAAAATACGAAAGAATTATCTTGTCAAGGGGGGCAGCAATTTGCCCATTTAAAAACATTTGAGGCAAACAAAAACATTAAGTAGCAAATTAACATTTCAACGTTTAGGGAAAATCGTTTTTTAAAAACGTATCATTTAAACGATTAAAAAGTAAGCAATCAACACCCCTAGTAAATACTTAACTGCGTGCGTGCGTGTTGGAAGCATGTCAGTGTGTGTTAGGCTGATTGCTCCGCAGAGTTCTTGTACCAGATGACCTTGGCAGACCCTGAAAAGGTTTGAGAAACAGCAGTCAGTGTCAGGAACCAAAAAAAAATAAAAATAAAAAACGCCACGGCTTCACAAAAGCCACCAGCTCATGTCTGCACGGATTCGCACAACTGAGAGGGGAAACCAGTTTGCCAGAATCTGTGCCGCCGTAGAGCTGCGGACGCTTCCCTTAAGGCCCCAGTAAACTTAAAATGAAAATAAGGCACAATAATGCTAAGTCATAAGGTAGTGAGTTCTCTCAACCTGATGACATGGCGTTAATGTGCCTTATTTTGTTAATAAAGAAATTATGGCCAGTTAGCCACTGTTACATTTCAATAAATGAAAAGCAATTTCATATTTCGCATTTAATTTTTTTGTGCTGTGCCTGAAGTACAATCCAGCCCTAAAACAGATGGATGAGTGTCTTACCTCGTTTCTGCTTGCTGTAGAGAGCGTCCCATTCTGAAATCAGACCATGTTCAATTAACACACAAGCTCAACACACAAAAATACTACAGAAACTTGCTTACAAAACCGATGCACTGCATATGAACCAAAAAAGACTGCAGCATGTAAGCCTTTCAATACCAGAATAGGAGTAATAGGACTACACTGACTAATCACTGTTACCAGTGACAGGGATGAGATTACTCATGAAATTTCCGGATTAATCAGAAAATACTGATTTTGAAATCCCGAATGTCTCGAGGGCCACAAGTATTTGGCTTTTTTAACCCCTTCGCGCAGACCCCCTAGTGTCCATGGCGCCGGTGCCAATATTTTGCTCAACACGGATATTCATTTCTCCTGCACCCAAACTGAGTGGAAACAACAAACTCGATGTTTTAGCTTTATTAGTCCACGATACATGACAACTCCGAATACGAAGTTTCTAAGTGTCACTATTGTCGCATAGCTAGTCCATTTAAAAAGCAACCCCCCACCCAGTCTGACCTGCAACTATACCTACACATGCGTCACACAGTGGACAATAGCGTCTATGTGCGAGTTCATAAAAAAAAAAAAAATAATAATAATTTCACCACCAAAAATACGTATTCCGTCATAGCAACAAGATAGTCAACGATAGCCTGATTATATGCCAAAACAAACGTGAAAAGCTCTGCTCAATCAAATGTAAAATAAACATGAAATTATTGTGTAACTATACCACATCATTCTACCATCAATATCTCCCACTAAATAAATATCCAGTCCTACCATTAGCTTTACGCATAGAGATGTCCCTATCAAAATTCAATTTCATGTTCGATATTGTTATTTTTGCATTCTGAGTGCATTTCACATACTGTAGTGTAAGCATTTATCGGTGGCTCAGTCATGTTTTAGGTTTGACTTGCCCTTAAGCTAGAACATTTGCTAGCATTTTCCTGATGGTGGAATATTATTTTATTGTGATCTTATCGTACATAATATACACTATGGCGTATCAGTATCTCCCTGCGCTATACTTGTCACTTAAGACATGGAAAATACTCATTCAAATTTACTGCGCATATGTGCAGGAAGAATGTTAAATTTCCCTTTGGAGATAGTATGTGCTTTATGATGGACAGAAAATATTGTAGTCATTTTACAACAGGTTTTGGATAGGTTTTTGGACCCAGGGATACCTATACCCCTATACTGATTAAAAGATAATAATTCCCACTTATAAATTATGCAGAAGTGAGTTTTATAAGCCAATACAGTTGATTTGAAGTATTTCATTGCAAAATGCAAACTAAAGAAAAACATTTTCGCAAAGATTTCTTTAAAGATTTCTTTATTTGTGGCACTTTATTTTGACCTAAATTAGGAAAATAAACAAATCTAAGTTAGTATTGTAAATGATGCAACTGTTTCATTTCTAAGTATGTGGGAATTGGCATCTGTGCAAAGGGGTTAAACAATGTCTAATACCATTCAAGCTGCTGAAAAACCAGCACAGTCGCTTCAATTTCAAACCGTGAGCTCGTTAGCCTAATGTTCACCTTACTGGAGTAAAAATCCGTCCCTAGACTGGACAGGTACTCAGTGATCGTTTCTCATTAATCATGGCGAAGAGCACTGACTCTCTTCCTTGACTGTTCAGCGCAAATATAGCCCATCTAAGAAACAGATTAAGTTGGTAGTTCACTGAGAAAATTGAGAAGAAAAAAATAACTGTTTTATGAAGTTCGTATAGCGAAGTGTAGCTATGACACACGAAACAAAGCATCTGGCCCCACCGTGACATATAACCTATCCCAAGTTCCTCCAAAGACTTTAATTTTCCATTTTATAAGCAAGTTTATTCAAAATGTGAGGGACCTGTAGCCATCCTGTATTTATTTAGAGACTAAAGTATGCGTTTGAAGCAGATACCTGTAAAGATACCTGTTTGTCCCTGGCGTGCGATAGATATGCAAAACACTTAAGTCTTGGAATGCTAGGTTTGCTACGAACGGTTTGCAATGTTCTGTAAAGATTTTAAGGGATACGTTTGCATTCCTGGAGTGCCATGGTGTAACCAGAATAACATGTTTAAATAATCTGTGTCAAACCATATAAAATCACCCTTTGCAGCTGGATATTCAGTACAGCACTTTTTCCAATCAATTACAGCTTGAATGCAGCTCTGACTCTGATCTTACCTCGAGTGTGATACCGCAATGCCTCCACCAGGTGGCGACAGCCAAGCAGCAGCTCCCCTGAGCTGTCGGCCTCCTGTCGACATTGGCTGATAAGAAGGGGGGAAGTGGCGGGAGGCAGGGTCTCTGTGTGAGTCTCTGGAGCAGGGGCCCCATCAGTGGGGTCCACAGGAGAGCAAGGGGGGCCTCCAAAAGAGGGCCCGTTCTGTGCCTGGGGTCCCTCGCTGATGAAGCTGAGCCCCCACTGGTTCTGGAGCAGCACCCCGATGGCTGGGGGGTCCTCGGCCCCACCCCCCGCCCCTCCCGACTTCACCTTGGAGGCGTAGCTGACGGCCGGCTGCAGCTTGGCGGGGCTGTCTTGCACCGGGAATGCAGGCGGAGGCTTCAGCAGCGACAGCCCGTCCCCCGCCCACCTCTCCCTCTCCCTCTCCCTCTCCCTCTCCCCCCTCCTCACCCGGGCCCCCCTGGGCCCTTCTGGCACCTTCCGGAGGCCGCGCCCCTTGGGGTGGGCTCTGTACTCCGTTACCCTGCCGGAGGTGTGGGCGTGGTCAGAGGGGGGCGTCTCGGACTTGCTGCGGACCCTGTTGCCGCCCCCCCCCGCCCCCACCACACTCCCCCGAGCCGGGAGAGAGGCGGCGGTTTCGGATGTGGGGCTCGGGGTTCGGCGGCGAGACCAGCGCCGCAGAGTCGTATAGGGCGTCCGGCTCACACACCGTGCTGCTGGCCTCCCACGTACCTGCGGAGAGAGCCCAATGGTCACCACAGTTACAGTATTACGTTACATGACAAGACATAGCATGACATGCCATACCATTGCCCAACATAACATCATATGCATGATGACACGGCATAATTTTCTAAAATTTTTTTTTTGCGCTTTTTACAGAGAACTGTCATAAAAGACACTGTACAGAGAAACAGAAGGAAAATTTGGCAAAAACCAGGCCTAATTTGACATGATATTGAGTAAACACTGGAAGTTGCCCTGGATTGAGCCTTATCCAGGGCAACTTACTAACTTGAGAGAATACACATCTACAAGTTACGTAAGGAACAGAGGGATAAGAGTTCTATGGGACTTCCACTATCCATAAGTGCGGCCACAAAATAAAGCAAAAGTCTACCTGCATGACTGACAAACATTAAAGGCAATGGTGACTTAAGTGCTCACAAATGCGGGTTGTGAAACTTAAAACTGGATCAACCCTTTCTTAACTTTATAATACCTAGCTCAACATAAAAGGCCAACACAGGCTCACATTTCTTTAAAAAAATAATAATATTCACTATAGACAGTTACACAAAAAATAACAAAAGTTACTGCTTGTGACTCATGAATTAAAATTATTATGGCACATTCAGTTACATCAGAAACATAACATATGACGACAAGAACTGGTTGTTCAGCCAATCTTGTAATTTACCTACAAACTAGAAGGTATTCAACATGCATCTAGCCTAGACTTGAACACCCTGAGGGTCTCTGAATTGGTTAAGTCGAAGGTTATATGGCCTAAGGGGAGAAATAAAACTAACACGCACAAGCTCATTTGCATTATCATTCATATTACAAGCATTAAAATTAATGCATCTATAAGGGGACGCCTGGCATATTCGGGATAAAGCCAGGAAGGAAGGTTCATGCTCTATCCCAGTTATAGATTTTCATTATAGATTTCTCCATCTCCTTGTGCTGCAAACAAGCCAAAGGAACAAAGGTTATGAAATCTGAAATATGAGCACTTAAAGTTTTTCAATAGTCTCAAAGGCACATATTTGTGAGTGTATGGTTCAATGAAAAGCGCAGCCTGTCCATAATCATACCTACAATCACTTAGACGTGTTATGCGTTTCAACTTAATATTTCTTTAAAAATAAACCAATGAGTCTTGCATTAATGTTATCTGTTACAACATAATGTCAATGTTGCATAGTAAGATATAATAGTGGAATGGTATGCATTAGATGCGAGAGCAGTTTTATAATTGCTAGTCTTTGCTCCCTGTAATACTAGTAATTTGTCTTATTTTTGTAGTTTCTCAACAGAACGTGTTAATTGGGTCTCAGCATAAGAACTGAACATTTTCTCTCAACATAACACGAATGGCTACTGAAACCAAGCTGGTGTGAAATGTTGTCACATTCCATTACTTAGGTGAAGGCTTTTGCTGAGTTAACCTTATGACTATGAATCACACACCAAATGAGGTGACACGAACCTAGCCTGTATGCAGCAACCACTTACGAAGCACTTACTACGAAGGAGGTCGTGTTTTGATTGCATTTGAACCAAATCCATCGTTTAATAAATTCATTTTATGATGGTTACAGCACCTACTGGGTTTAGCATCTTACACTGTTGAACAAATAACTGGGGACATTTACGTTTAACATTTTGAGTTCACGCATCATATCATAAAACAGGGTAATACATTTAGTATATAAATAAGTACATAAGATCCAACAAATAAATAAGCTACAATATGTAACGTTAACAGCGTAGCTACGGAACAGATGTTTGGAAACAATTAACATAGTTGGCTAGCTAGAACTAAGAAACATACGCTAGCCTTAGTATCTGCTCATATATAGCGAAAGCAAGTTTGGCCAAAACATTACCTTTGAATTGCAATGATTTTGCCTTCACTAATCCGAACACAAACCCCAGACAAGAGTGAAACAAGCGAGAAGGTAAAACACAAAGCTATTTACCGTCGCTATGTTACCGTAGCTAGTGATACCATACCAAACCGTGTACCAAACTAACGCCATTGTAGGACGTGGCTGACGACCTAGCCTAACGTTAGCTGAATAAAGTTAGCTAGACCACGCTTCATCTAGCTAGCTACATTTTTAACTCGAAAATCTCTTATTCTTCACATTAGCTGGTTAGCTAACTAGTAAGACTTGTTGTGTACGCTGGATAATTTTGGCAGACAGCTAACATTACATACTTTATCGTGAAGGTAATAATACAGACAGCTAACGTTACTTAACAGGCCAAGATACTGGAGAGTGATTGCTGGCACAAGACTTTGTGGAGTTACAACTCAGCAACATTTCAATGATCATCCAAGTTATTATAGCCAACGGGTAATATAACGTTATCGATCTACTTATAAGCCCGTACAAACTCTTAAAAGCAATATTGTGTCCAATAATATTATTACAATCCGTACAATAAGACGATTAACGTTAGCCATGCTGGATTGTTCCAAACTTAGCACTGGTACGAACTTATAAAAGAAAGAGACAAACAGCGCAGCCACACGACCAAAGATAGCTGGCTAACGCTTGCTAGCCAACCATTTGCCGATTGTGAAAAGAAAGCTTACGCATTCTGGGTACATAAAACAGCTAGCCAACAAACTTGGGCTATTCCGAAATACGAACCGTGTACATGAATGTATTTCGAGACAAGTCAGCGATCTAGCTTATAAAATACGTTTCTCTATCAGCAATCCAAAAACTGCCTAGCAGCAAACTTGCTACAGTAAGCTAGCTCGCTTGACTAAGCTAGCACTACATCGCTTCGGGCCAGACAAAGTTAGCTAGCAAACTTAGCTTGTTAGCGGCTAACTTAGCTAATTCAAAGTACTATCAAACGTTAGTTAGTAAGTTACGAGTAAAGCTTACCTGCCAGCAACTAACTACATTGATCAAAAGTTATCTGAAAAAATACGAAAACGAAGCCGAGTTTCAATATTATTGTAACTTAAAAGACGAGCGCAAATCAGCTAGCTAGCTAACACAGAAGCTACTGCTAGTTAAGCGTTTCGTAAGACTTAACGTTAGCCAAACGTAGCCGAGCTTCTAAAAACGTGGAAACCTTGACACTTCAAAAATGTTCCAAGTGAGTTAACGTTACCTAGCACTGCCGTGTCACAAATCAACCTGTTTAAATGTAATCGCGATGTAAAACACAAACGTGTACTATTACCTGTCTTAATGTGCATGTTCTGTCTTGTATTTCCTATGTGGACGTAGAGGAGATTTGAAAGGGACCGATCGCTGCTTGCTAAGTGGTGGAGCGAAGCATGCATATACCCGGGTGGAAGTGAGCACCAACCAAGGCGGATATCCAGGCGGCAAGAGGGGAGGGAAAGTAAAAAAATTAAAATAAATAAAAGGGCGGGGGGATTTCGGCCTTTCCCGCCCTCAATTCAAAATTCGCCACAATCGCCAGCGGCAGTACAGTAAAGCTAAGACGACCTCACGTTATATCAAACAAGCCACTTCAGTGACATCTTTCAGTATTACCTGCATTAGCTAGCCTACTCTGTGACAAGTAACCATTTGAAAAATATACAAGTTGTATAAAAACTGGGTGGTTTAAGTAAATTGACACCTGCGGAGTAACCCCCTTCATAGCCAGAGCCAGCTGCAGTTTAGACCAAATAAGATTACTGGAAACTGGTAAGTCTTTGGATAAAGACGAGGTTCAAGTCTTCGCTGGAGATAAGTAGACTTAGGCCTAATTTTTTTCTCTCTCTCTTCATGGCTTCTTTATTTCTCGTATTTTCGCCCATGAACAGGCACACTCTTACTTAATGACTCTAAATGACCTGAAACCCTAAGCTTGTTTTTTGTTATTGTTTTCTTGCGGGGTGTGATAATATGAGGACATTGCGATGTGGTTTTGTCTGGACCTGATATGTTTTTAGCGGATGCGAACTTATAATAGCCTATGCTTGGCTGTAGTCTAACTCTCAGAAAGAAGTGTTCTTCCTTTAAGTCACCTGTCTTCGTTTGGACTAAGAATGGATATCCTACTGACTTTATTTATTTATTCATGAACATAGAATGAGCACCATAATTGATTGGACAGTGACACATTTTTGTTGTTGTTATTTTGGTTCTGTACTCTAGCACTTTGAGTTTGAAAGGATACAATGATAACGATGTTGGAGTGCAGACTGTCAGCTTTAATTTGAGGGTATTTTCATCAATATCGGATGAACGTTTAGAAATTATAGAACCTTTTATACGTAGTCCCCCCCATTTTCAGGCATCAAAAATATTGGACAGTTTAACATAATGTAGAATAAAGTAATCATTTTTAATATTTTGGTCGCATATCCTTTCCTTTGCATGCCATGACTTCCTGATGTCTATGACCCAACAATATCAAAAGACTCTTGATATCTTATTTTTTGGTACTCTTACAAGCGATACTATAACTTCTCTGCATTTGAATGGATCTCTATGGGAATTGGGGGGTGGGACTAGATTTAGCTGTATACACTGGAACAGTATGGAACACATGGCTGGCTAAATGGCTCTAAGTCATCAAGGGTCTGACGTAACAAACAAGCCTTAAACCATCACTCTGCTGCCAGATATGCAGTAGATATGGATGGATAACGTGAAGGGTTTCTTCTCTTATTTTTTCATAGAGTTCAACAGTCTGCACTTCAACCTCATTGTCATTGTATCCTTTCAAAGTCAAAGTAGTAGAGTACAGAACCAAAATGACCGAAAATGTGTCACTGTCCAATGAATTATGGTGCTCACTGTAAGTAGGCTAATTACATCATTGATTAATAAAATTATATTGAAGAAACTTCGAGGACAATATTTGTCTTCTATGAGCTGACAGCTTAATTATTAGGCAGCAGTAGGCTATGTAGGCCTATTCGCAATAACAGTATCTTATTTTAAAAAGGCAGTTATATTTTGTCTTAATTGGCCGTCCCCTCCTTTTTCATACATTTTTTTCTGTTCTTATTTTAATGACAATGCCTGTTAAATTTGCTTTTATTTCTTTTATTGGGGTCCAAATATTATAATTTTATATTTTGCTGACAATTTAGGGCGGAGCAATGCTTTAATATATTAGTGTGTGATATATGTATACAGTTGAAGTCGAAAGTTTATATACACTTACGTTGAAGTCATTAAAACAAATTTTTAACCACTCCACAGATTTCATGTTAACAAACTATAGTGTTGGCACGTCAGTTAGGACATCTACTTTGTGTATGACACAAGTAATTTTTCCAACAATTGTTTACAGACAGATTATTTCACTTTTAGTTCACTATATCACAATTCCAGTGGGTCAGAAGTTTACATACACTAAGTTGACTGTGCCTTTAAACAGCTTGGAAAATTCCAGAAAATGATGTCATGGCTTTAGAAACTTCTGATACTTAATTGAGTCTATTGGAGGTGTACCCGTGGATGTATTTTAAGGCCTACCTTCAAACTCAGTGCCTCTTTGCTTGACATCATGGGAAAATCAAAAGAAATCAGCCAAGACCTCAGAAAGAAAATTGTGGACCTCCACAAGTCTGGTTCCTTGGGAGCAATTTCCAAACGCCTGAAGGTACTTTTTAAAATAAAACACTGTTATTGCGAATAGGGCTACGTAGTCCACTGCTGTCTAATAATTAAGCTGTCGGCTCATAGAAGACAAATATTGTCCTCGAAGTTTCTTCAATATAATCTTATTAATCCATGATGTAATTAGCCTACTTTAAGTGAGCACTGAGCACCATAATTCATTGGATAGTGACACATTTTTTGTCATTTTGGTTCTGTACCACTTTGAGCTTGAAAGGATACAATGACAATGAGGTTGAAGTGCAGACTGTTGAACTCTATGGAAAAATAAGTCAGGAGAAGAAACGCTTCAAGTTATCCATCCATATCTACTGCATATCTGGCAGCAGAGTGATGGTTTAAGGCTTGTTTGTTATGTCAGACCCTTGATGACTTAGAGCCATTTAGCCAGCCATGTGTTCCATACTGTTCCAGTGTATACAGCTAAATCTAGTCCCACCCCCCAATTCCCATAGAGATCCATTCAAATACAGAGAAGTTATAGTATCGCTTGTAAGAGTACCAGAAAATAAGATATCAAAAGTTTTTTGATATTGTTGGGTCACAGACATCAGGAAGTCATTTTTGACCTGACACCAGCTTTGAATTTTTAACCCGCGATTTAAAAGTAGGTCAAGTTGGGTGGGAACACCATGGGCCTGGCAGCATGCTTCTACAATCTATACCAGTACGTTTTCCAGTTCTAGTCAACAGTAGGGACATTAAATAGATCAAATTATAATCTTTTCATCAGAGTTAATTGAAATGTATTTTCACAGATTGTATATCACCCTATCAATTTTATTTTTCAATGCACTAAAATTTGAGGTAATTCGTTAAGAATATATGCAAGTGCAAATTATAAGTATGTGACTCCAGTTTTCGCTTTTGATATTTTTGACATTTGTAATGCTGGTCTACTGTTTTTTGGGCATGGTATTATTAAAAATCAAATGATATGAACAGGTGATATGAACAGGTGTGGTGTGAATCAGGTGGATATTATTGCACTCTGCTTCTACAATCTAATTGTCTTTGCCTTTGTTGCACTTTGACACTTCTCTTTTTCTGCATGGTAATATTGTCACCTGGGTTACATGCAAAATATATAAACTTACTGACAGTCAGTTTTTCCTCATCAATCCTTGATGGCACAATCTTTTGTGCAATTGTACCATTTGTCTTAGAAATTTCAAGGTAGGATGCCGCCAGTGAAACCCCGAGCATGAGTCTGTAAACACTGGTCTTGTTAAGTCACGTTGTCAGGGATTTGCATGGCCTTGAATTATTCGTCAGTGTGGAATTGTCTGAAAAAAGATGGATAAATAATATCAAGGCTAAACAGACTCCCTTTGTTTTTTATGGGATACATTTAACAGTGTCACATTTATCCATTCCATTTATGGAAGGTGTGTCACCCTGCTTTCCTTTATTCGTCTGAAATTGTCTGCTTGGATGTTTTCTTGTTGTTGCTTTCTTAGCAGGTATTTAAAAAAATAATTCTATTATTTAAATTTTTATTAGCACATTTCGATAACTCTGTAATAAACACAACATAGTTGTTATTTGATATCTGCCATTTAACTTCAAAACCATCAGTACCTGTCAAGACGACCAGCTCTCCTTTCTTCGCTTGCAGGAACCGCCCTTTCTGCACCAAGCAAGCACCAGGATAAGGTATGCATTGAACATTTTCAGCATTGACATGAGTTTATTTAATAAGAAACACAGACTGACACAAGTGTTAAAGTTAAAACACCTTAAGTGCCTGCACTCAAAGAAGTAGGTGGCAGGATGGTGTAGCGTTTTGTTGTAACTGGCCTTGTCACGGAGAGGCTGCAGATTTCATTCTCACACATGCAGGGAACTGCTGCTGTGCCTGTCAAGCAAGCTGCCTAACCCGAATTGCTTCTGTAAATGTACAGCTCTATATTGGCTGGTTAAAAGTAATTTGTGTAAGTCACTCTGGGGGTTGGGGAATTGATGAGAAATGTTTGGACAGTAGCTGTCCTTGCTGATAAAATACACACTGCTGGCCAATAGGCTTCTGTTTCACCAGGCTTCATGAATGGTTGAAGCCAGCCTGGTTAAGTGTAGTCGGTAACTGTAAAAGACTGAGCTCATTCCATGGGATTGCTAATTGACAATGATTAACCAAATGCAACGGCAGAAGAGCGCTCCGATCCAAAGATGAAAGAATGAATGCAAAACATGCACGTGTGAAATTAATTTAAATACATAAAAATACAATCCTCAAGTTTATTTAAACTAATTATGGCAATATGATTGTAAGCTAGATTACAGCTTTAATCAAAATAATATAATTCATATTTCCAAATAATAGGCAATATTTGACATAAAATAATTGATCATAAAATATTTGATTCTGACATAAGTTTTAGTTCTTTGAGTCGCATTTGCTTTTAGTAAATAAAATAATTAAACAAAAATAGTAATACTCAGATAATACTAACATTTACAATAAAAAAAATATAACGGACACCCTGAATTGTATTATGCTGACTCGGATTCATTTATTAATTTAATAATATTCAACAAATTTACATGACGCGCTAATATTCTCTATTCCGAAAGGAAAGAATGCACAGGCATCTGTCAGCCAAGTAGTATAAGGTTAGAAAACTATGTAAAGTTCAGTGGGTCTGAATTTATATTTTTTATCATTTCTCCCAGAACCACATAACACACAGCCCATGTTTTCTAGCCACCACAAGATGGCAGTATTGTACTATTGTATCAGTATTCAAGTAACAGCATGTAAGATGTATGTTTTTAGTTAGTCTCGTTAGTTGCCATGGAGATACAGGAGAATAGGTGTACATAGTGCAGGTGGGGCTTGATCTGATTGCTCATCTGGGACTGGTTTGAAGAAGAGATTCTAAACTATCCTCATGAAGGACAGGGTAAATTCCAGAAAGATGGAAGGTGAGACTGGAGGTAAAAGAGACAAATATAAATAAAAATTGACAGAAACAAGAAATACACACAGAAGAGTGAGAGAAAAGCAAACGGTCTAAGAAAGTTGTAGACAAACGTAGGGGAGAAAAACGTAACAGGCCTAGCCGTGGGCCAGAGGAGTAGTCGGCTTGAGACTCCAGTTACTTTGCTTTGGGCCGACTAAGGCATCACACAGTGCTTTGTAAGTTTCCATTTAATTAGAGGGAAATGTGATTGATGCCATCGGAGACTGTCAGGGGGACATTGAGGAACTGCATTGATTTACTCAGCAGCTGTCATCCACATTCCCTTGTTTCTATGGTGTGTGTGTGTGTGTGTGTGTGTGTGTGTGTGTGTGTGTGTGTGTGTGTGTGTGTGTGTGTGTGTGTGAGTGTGGTGTGTCTGCATTTTAGATGTGATTGGGTGTTTTTTTTTTTCTACAAAATTTAGAAATGCTTTTAATCCAGGTCAGTCAGTTATAATGGAAAGAAAGTAAACTAAAACAACATAAAAATACTGTTCACACTGTACAAGCATATCACACATATACACACACACACACACACACACACACACACGCACACACACTATATACAGTGCACTCCAGAAGTGTTAGGACAGGGACACATTTTTTGTTGTTTATGCTCTGTACTCCAACACATTGGATTTGAAATGGAACAGTGGCTAGGAGGTTAAAGTGCAGACTTGTTTCTCCTGACTCATTTCCTATTGAAGTCAGGAGAAACAACCCTTAAAGTGATCCATCCATATCTACTGCATAGCTGGCAGCAGAGTGATGGTTTGAGGCTTGTTTGATACCTCAGACCCTTGATGACTTACAGCCATTTAGCCAACAATATGTTCCATACTATTCCATACTACTAAACTGTAATTTACAGCTTAATCTTGTCCCATCCCCCAATTCCCATAGAGATCCATTGGTTATAGTATCGCTTGTAAGAGTACCTGAAAATAAGATATCAAGAGTCTTTTGATGTTGTTGGGTCACAGACATCAGGAAGTCATGGCATGCAAAGGATATGCAACCAAATATTAAATATGAATTTATTTAAGTTTATGTTAAATAAATATGTACATTATGAGGAGCTTTGTGTGGAAAAATATGGAGAAAGCATGGGCCATTTTTTAGTAATAATTAATAATTATGGAAACACAACGCTTCGGGTGGAATGACATTCTAATCTGTCCTATTACGTTTTAAAGGGCATATGATAAGGCGGTTTATCCAACATTCATGACTTCAGAATGTAGGAATACTTCCAGTTAGGTTGAAGTCAAACTCAACACGTCAGGAAACGTTTTGGGAAAAACTTCACTCATTGCCTTGATGGTAAACGCAACTGACTTTGGCCAGCGCTTTCTCTCCGCCTCTCTGTGCGTGTGCGTTTGTGTGTGGGTGTGTGTGAGAGAAAGAGAATCACAGGAGGGACTAAGGGAACAGTAGAGTCTCGGGTTGGTCTGGAAGCTGTCGATCCCCATACGCCATATTAAACTGCGCTCCCACGGGCACTCCTTATTTATTCAATTAAATTAAATGGCGGAATAATATTTTTACCCATCAGGGCACCTTGGGACAGCTTAAAGACTGACAGCAGGAGGCAAGATGGCGGTTGGCTTTTTGCTATTGTTAGCAGATCTGGGCTGTGTCCGAATCAGAGCCCCATCTACTGTGTCCTGTCTACTGTGTATTGTGTTGTTTAGTACGCGACATGCAGTACGCAAAAAAACATCCTCTATACTATTTTCCAACCGTACTGTGGAAGTGTCGTAAGACGTCCCACCCTTGCGCGGCCATGTCACGTGTTGTTTGCGAAGCTGCACGTCATTTCTTAAAATGAAGCTGCGTGTCATTGAAAAGTATGCTCCCGAATATACTCAGCGAAACCCCATAAGTAAGTCATACAGGGTTTTAAGTATACTACAACCCCTGGCAAAAAAATGTAATTATTTTAATTAATGGCATATATTTTTCCAGATCAAGTAGAGGAAAAAATTATGGAATCACTCAATGTTGAGGAAAAAATTATGGAATCACCTTGTAATTAGCATTTCTAAAACAAATACCGGCACAAGTCTAAAAATGCTAATTAGTCTGCAGTTGAGTGCTTACAGACCTTAACGAGCTGTTGGACTTGGCTAATTGAAAGGAAACATGGCCCCAACAAAAGAGTTGTCAATTGAAACAATGGAAAGTATTATAAAACTGCTTCAAAAAGGAAATCCAACACAGAGTGTGGCAAAAGATGTTGGTTATTCCCAGTCAGCTGTGTCTAAAATTGTGCAAGTATAAACAAAATATGAAGGTTATAAAAGGAAAACATACGGGTAGGCCAAGGAAGACATCAAAGCGTCAGGATAGAAAACTCAATAGCAATATGCCATGAAAATAGAAAATGCACAACAAAACAAATGAGCACAAAGTCTGAAACAAGTCTGAGTCAATGTTTGTGACAGAACTGTAAGAAATCGGCTGAATGAAATGGGATTTACATATAGAAAAGCCAAACGAAAACCAGCACTAACACCTAAACAGAAGAAAACAAGGTTACAGTGGGCTAAAGAGAAGCAATCATGGAGTGTGGATGATTGTATGAAAGTGATATTCAGTGATGAATCACAAATCTGCATTGGCCAAGGAGATGATGCTGGAACTTTTGTCTGGTGCCGTTCTAATGAAACATAAAGATGACTGCCTGCAGAAAACATTAAAATTTCCCCAGTCATTTATGATATGGGGGTTGCATGTCAGATAAAGGACCAGGGGAGATGGCAATCATTACCTCAACAGTCAGTGCACCGGTGTACATTGAAATTTTGGACACTTTTCTCATTCCATCGATAGAAAATAGGTTTGGTGATGTGAAGTCATTTTTCAGGATGATAATGCATCTTGAGCTGCGAGCTGGTGAATGCTGGGTTTGAGTGCAGCTGATCCAGAAGGCGTGTCGTACTGGGGCTGCCAGTTGGCTTGAACTGTTAAGGACCGGTGGACCAGGTCCAATGGATCCCAAATCCGGTCACAGGGAACCCTTGCGAGTGTGGGGTTCTGTGACGGCCAATCACCCGGTCAGTTAAAATAATTCAAAACGGGCGTTTAGATTCTTCCAGAATGTTTCCCAGAACTTATCTTGCAATGCAGGTGCAGTTTAGTTTTAAAGACCAGTGGCCTGATTTACTAAGACCTTTTGCATGTGCAAAACCCTTTTAGCACAAGCAAAATTAATAACACAACCAATGATGGTACAAAATAAACAACCTGACCAATCATCGGTCATGTTATTGGCATTGCGGGTGCTAAAAGGTTTTGTACATGCTAAAGGTCTAAAGGCCCCAGATTCACACGTCCGGCAGTTATGGTCCTGCTGATTTCACCTTTCAGTCTGGAATTGAATCAGTAAAAAATTAAAAATCTTTCTGAAGGAATCGCATCCTATAAAACACATTACAGACTGTTTAATAGTCCTGGGATGTGAATCCTGGACATTTATTCTTCATTCTCAGCACACACAGCTATTTCTGATATAATGTGGCTTAATTGGGTAAATTATTTCTTAAGTCATTACAAGTCACCAGTTAAGAACTTGTTACAATACAAGGGTCAAAGTCGACAACACGACAACAGCGTGCGATTCATCAACTATCAATATGAATGCAGAACATGAAGCCGTATTTTAGCGTGGTCCTGAAAAGCAGGCTTTGGGGGCGGGGCCACACACTGTATCCCTGGTAATTGTTGAGAGTGGGAGGGGGGCATGGCTAAAATTGATTCGAGAATAAACGATGGTCTGTCAGCCCGGCTGAAAAGGGCAGTTTGTTTCCTCCAGTACTGCTAGTAAGCAGAAACCAAATGCATCACAAAGGACTCCTTGTAGTTTCTTTCATGTGGACGCCACTAACGGGCCACATCTGTTAAAGAACCCTCGTTAATCACGGAGAAGCAACAGCGATACAGTCCCCAGAACTGTGAGGCGGTTTAACTGCGAATGAACTCTGCTGCATCGATTACGGGGCGCTCTGGTCCACGCTGACCTCTGACCCCCCGGAAGCATATAAATCTACACGATGCTTGAACAAAATATATAAATCCACAAAATATAATTCAGAGGCAATTTTTCCCCTCTTCCCCCAAACCCCCTCGCATCCACGTTCCCTCTCCAAAAAGAAAACCGCTGCAATGAAACAAATTGCTTATTGTTTTAGGATGATGTCACCAGCACGTTCGAGAAGAAGAAGTGAAAGTGTCTCCTCTCCTTTCCTTCAAAAGGAAGTAGCAAGGTAAGGTACATCAACTTAGGGATGATGCGATTACACGATGCAGGAGCAAGTCTAGCCATTGTCCAGTTTACTGTACCCATTAGCCTCAAGAAATATTTTAAATTGATCCCATGACATGTGATGTAATGCCTCTTGGGACAGAATTTGAAAGCCAGAATCTCTGTCGTAGTGTAAATACAACCATGATACTGCAATTAAGCAGAAAAATAAGACAACCTGTAACGTGAACCGCTAATCTAGTGGTTATCAAATAATGTTTTTTCAACAAAAAAAAATTGTATTGCTGTGTACAAATGATTCTACTGCCATAATAGGAAAGCTTTCCTGAATCTCTACGGATGTGAAAAGTGAAGTGTTTGGGCCTCGACGAAGGTCTTTGGGCCAAAACTTTGACGGTAATAAAAGCGGAGATGTAAAAATGTGCTGGAAGACAGAATTAATTCTGAACTTGTCCTGGGGGATTTTATCCTCAGCACCACATAAGAAGACTAACACTAAAAGAGCGTGTGCACTAACCTTAAGAAAGGATTCTTTTTAGTATACCTTCAGAGCTCTTAACCCTTTGAAGAGGTTTTTTGGATTAAAAAAAAAAAAATTCTTTGTCAGTGTTTTTAGAACTCCATTGCTTTCACTTATCAGTAGTGATTGTTTCATCAGCATTCGAATGTTCAGTTAAGAATTTTACCCCTGAAAGGGTTAATGGTCTTATCGCAGTGATCAGGACCCTCGTGTGTTCCACGAAACTGTGAGCAGAACAGTAGCTGGACAGAGAGCCTGTCCTGACCCTCTTCTGTTCGGTGGCCTGGTTATGACAATTATTTTTGGAAATCTGGCCATGCCAGCAGTTTATTTAAGATGGCACTTAGCAGTGATACATGGGCCAGGGACGTGCCAGGTTGATTCAGATTCTCAGAGGATGGTTTGGGCGTCACACCACACAGGCCTCCTCTAGCTGTTCAACCACTCCCCTTTCTCTTATGTTCGAATCTCCTTAGGCTAAACTTCACTAAACTGAGATTGGGTAGAATTATTGATTATGTCTTAAAGTGGGCGGGGCTTGTAAGAGGTATAAGCCTGGGACGAGAAGCAAGTGCAGTGGTAACCAGAGGGCAGCTGCTGACTTAACCCCAGCTAACAATTGGAGGGACAAGGCCAACTGTATCCAATCACGTTTGGCCACCTGTGGCAGTCAGCCAATGACACAACCTGGGGGTTCTCATCCCTGAACCCAGAGTAACTTTGTGCTTGCTGGTCCTATTGAAAGCATATGTGATAGTTCTATCATTTTGTGCTGAAACAGATTTTGATGAAACACAGTGTTGGCTCATTAACTTTTGCGTTGTCATTGAACTCTTTTCACGGTTTGGTTTCAATGACCAGGTGCCTTCACTTTCAGCATTTAGTACTTCACTGATTTCAGCTGTAGGTCAATCAATGAATCGATACAAGATGGCCGGGGTTCAATCTCTGCCATAGCACTTTCTCACCTGAGGTCCCTTCTCTGTCTGTTTTACCCTCTGTGCTTTCTACCTCTCTGAAGAAAGCACAAATATGAAAGGAGGACACACCGTCCCACTCTCCTTTTTAAAAAAATGTAGCCAATTTAAAAAGGAGTCATTTGAGTGCAATACCCAAATTAAAACATTCAGTCATCTGAGAACTGATTTGGCTGAATAAAAGCCCTTAAATGAAGATGGACCATTCATCCTTTGTAACAAGAAAAAAAATATGTCTTTGACATCATCATCCGTCGTTTGACATTCAAAGGGTCTAATTAAAAACAGTTGAGGTCCGGTTAGACTTCAAGAGCTGTGATTGAGTTTGGAACAAAAGGCAGCGTATGCGGGGGTGTCCGGGACCAGGGTTAGGATCCCCCGAGACGGCCGATGATTGGTCCTGCGGTGACTAGGCTCAAAATCCCTGCAGTGAGTTAACTTTAGCTCGGGACCCCCTGCCAGGCAAACGACCGAAATAACTCCTCGATCCACTTTATTTCGATGAGCCGGCAAATCAGATTTGCAGGCCCTTGGGCTTAAAATGTCATTTCCAGAGACCGCGTACGTCTTCCTTCTGTGCGCCGGATAACTCATGAACTTCCAATCCCGTGGTATTGAGCCCTGTAAATAGTCTCATTCGCTATCCGTCTCACCCCTGGAGTTACGTCATACACAAGGCTAGACAGCGTGGGTGGGGGGGGGGGAGGGGGAGGGGGTGCCATCTCATACACAGGTTTAATAATGCTGGTTTTAACCCCCCCCCCCCCAATGGAGTTAATAACTTTGGGATGAACTGAATTAAGAGTACATTGCTTATTACAGATACGCGGGAGAGCACTCGAATAAAACTCCCATTAAATGGGCAAGTCACTTTTTGAAAAATATAAAAGTACAAACAAAAGATGGTCTCTGATAATAGCTAGGCAGTGTAAGTACATCACAACAGGCGTGCTGTTTGTCAGTGTCTCAGGCCAGGGCAGCTAGCATACGGCAACCAACAAGGTCACAGACGGGCATGGCACCGAAGAGACCTTCTAATATTAAACGCTAATTGGATGTTATCAGAAATGCAGAGGAAAGTTCCGGTAAAGCAGTAGCCAGGCACTCTGAGAGGCCCTAAGCGAGTGCAATTTAAAGGGGGTAAGCCGGAAAGCCAAAATACCATAGGCCTGCAAGAAACACCGTGCACGCCCCTGTCCCCACAACAGCCAATCTCCAAAATACACTGGGGCTATAATTCATTACATTACAATTATTTGGCAGATGCTTTTATCTAAAGCGACGTACAATAAGTGCATATTGAAGGTCATTCGTTCATCAGGGCTGCTAATACAAGCATTACGGTATTTGTACTTGTCCTGGCTGTTCTCACTGTAGGACCTACTTTGGCAGGGGGCGGGTTGGTCTTGAGTACAGACTACATGCTGTGGTAACAGGAAGTTATTTTACTGGGACCAGACTATTTGAAATGCAGACGAAAAGAGAAGATTAAAGTTTATTAATGTAGGGGGATTCACAGGGCGAGGAGGGGGTAGGACGGGGCAGTGGCAGGTTGATGCAGTTTTAAAGGCACAGGGTGGTCACACCAAATATTGATTTGACTTAGTTTTTTACTGTTTACTGCTCTTTATAGTCAATTGTTTGATATTTAGGAACTTTTAATTTCATTATTTTTGAAAGCATCTTCGCTTTACGAATTTTTTTTACATGTGCCTAATACTTTTGCACAGTACTGTAAATGTAAATCTACTCTCATTTATAAGCACTGGCTTGAGCTGGGAGATATTTTCCTCTGCGATATTAAATCAAGCTCAGGCATTTTTTTAGATAAATACCATAAGGACCTCATTACCCATCAGCCCCCATCTCTTTCCCTCCTTAATGTGAAGTGATTCCAAATGGCACCGTCTGAACCCTCCGCAGCCCAGACACCACGTAAGGGGCGGCACAGCTCGGAAACTGGGCTTGTGACTCAGGGGTTTCGGGTTCGATTCCCAGATGGGGCGCTGCCATCATACCCTTGAGCCAAGATACTTACCCTGCATTTGTCCAGCTGTATAAATGGGTGTAAAAATGTTAGCTGAGTTAGTTGCTAATGTAAATGTATGATGGCACCGTGCGTTAAAATGCAATCTCTCGGCGAGCGTCTCACCCACTACTTTTTAAACTTTATTAAAGTTAAAATACTCTGTCAGTTGGTTTTTGTGAGCAGCTTTGTGTGTGTGCGTCTGTGCGTGCGTGCGTGCGTGCGTGCGTGCGTGTGTGTGCATACAGAATCATGTGTTTTGTGCTAGCAGAGGGGAGCAGCACCAGCTGCTTTGGCTGAAGACAATGCTCCATTATTCCAGCACACACTAATTTGGTGCAGTGAGATCATTATTTCATAACTACATTTGGTGTGTACAACTCACTCAAGCACTCACTCACTCACTCACTCTGTCTCTTGTTCAGTGACTCACTCACTCACTCACGTACTCACTCAATCACTCAGTCTCTCACTCACTCATTCCCTTGTTCAGTCACTCACTCGATCACTGATTCACGTACTCACTCGATCATACATTCACTCGATCACTCTCTCACTTACTCACTCCCTTGTTCACTCGATCACTCGCTCACCCACTCACTTGTTCATTCACCCATTCGATCACTGTCTGACTCACTTAAAATCACTAGAAATGGTCATCAGGAAGAATCTTTGTTCATCCTTGACAGAAATGTGCTGTGCGGCTATCCCATTCTCCCACCACTCCTTTGAGGGAGTCAGTGGTTTGAACAAGTACGATGAAACATGGGTCAGGCCTCGGCCAAGTACGGTCAAACAAGGGTAATTATGGGAATTAAGGAATTATGTGTCAAATGGGGAATTTGAAAACAGGGCCTTTTGGAATTGCTGCACAGCTGGGTGAAACTGGTTGGGATGGGGTGGGGGGTCTATAAAAGTGTGAATGTGTGTTGAGTGCTGATTCTCCAGCCTTGAGAGGACCGGTCCTCAGAGGGGGAAGTCTCCTCTGACCCGGGACTCCAGCTGCTCTGGCACAAGCTGTCTGCTGCTGTCTTTCGTTGGTGTGAAAAACTCAGAACATCTGCCCCAGAGCAGGATGATATACACACACACACAGAAAACAGGTGCCCCCCCGCACACACACACAGACACACACACAGAACAGGGTGTCCGCACCAGCACACATACGCGCAAACAGGTCCCCCCACACACACACATGCAGAGCAGGATGCTCAGCCCAGCGCACATGCACACACACAGTAAGACAGGTATATGGAATGACATTCTAGGAATGACCTCCGATGATTATGCAACAAATGGCTTCATCAAGGCATGTCGCTGACAAATCAGAAATGGAGAAGAGATCACTGAAATCACTGCAAAATAATAAAACCCCCTGCAATGGATTGGCAACCTGTCCATGGTGTGTTCTTGCTTCTCGCCCAATGCATGCTGGGATAGGCTCCAGCCCCCCCGCGACCCTGACCAGGAATAAGCGGGTTAGATAATGGATGGATGGATGGAAAATAATAAAACCATTTAATGGCAAAAAGCAGACCGAGCAATTCATCAGCTGACCTCATATTTCCCAAGTGCAGATACCCTGTTAACAGCAGGTTTATAGTTTGTTTTTAAAAACTGAGCCAATGACAGAATTCCACTCAGGCAAATGGCGGTTTTTATAAGTAAGAAAAGTTAAGTAGCCTCAGGGCATTTCCACAGAGTTTAAATGAGAACTAAATGAGAAAACGTAACAAAAATTTGATTTGGTTGTACAGCGAATGGATGTACAACCTTACAATATTTGCCTTGATCACGTGGAGCTGAAAGGGCTCTCTGATTACCCATGATTCCCGCAATTGTGTTTCACTCACAAAGCGCTCTCTGTGTGGGGACTTTCGGTTTCTTCATAGATCATTTATTGTGATGGTTTAAGAGTGAAGTCCTTGCGCGGCGAGGGAGGGTGACTCCACAAGTTTTCTCTGAATCCGCTTTCCCATTAGGAGTTAGCGCCCAGTCGCGTTGCTGGCACGAGGCGGGGCTCGGCTAACTTCTGCGTTTTTTTAAAAAAGTGCCTGAGGCAGCCTCGAGCTGCACCAGTGGCGTCTCGCAGGCACCACCAGGGGGGGCCAGACCACCCCCTCCCCGTGGCGCATGACAGGCGTTCACACGCGGGGCCGGGAGACCAAGCTGGAGCCTCGCGTGCTGAGAGAGAGATGGGAGACAGGCTGGAAGTGTAGAGAAAGAGAGGTAGGGAGAGGGAAAGAGCTGGAGGGAGGGAGGGAGGGAGAGAGGGAGGGAGACTGTGGACAGAGGGACTGGGGGATAGAGAGAGAGAGGAGGGGGCTGAGCAGACAGCAAAGTAATCGGAAACCATCCTCCCCTTTTCCCCTTCTCTCTCTCTCAGTCTCCCTCTCTCCCTCCCTCTCTCCGTGTCGCTCAGTCCTTCGTGTCTGACCAGTCGCTCTGAGGAATAGTAGCAGTGTTTTTCTCTCCCTGGGGAACACCCTGGCGACAGCGCAGCGGTGGAACAGGCTCCCTCACACACACCCGCGCATACACACACACACACAGACGCTCACACGCGCACACACACGCTCACACACACAGACACTCACACGCACACGCTCACACGCACACTCGCACCGGGAGAGACCCGGTCCAGAGGGGAGCCAGGAACCCGGTCAAGGTGGGTCAGGAACCAACGCCGTACCACCACTTTACAGATACAAACTGATTTACTGACTCTGTCTGTGTGTGTGTGTGTGTGTGTATGTACGTATGTGTGTGTTTATGTTTGTGTATGTATGTGTTTGTGCATGTGTTTGTGTGTATATGTACATGTGTGTGTGTGTGTGTGTTTGTATGTGTATGTGCATGTGTGTGTTGGGGGGGGGGGGGGGGGGTGGTGTGTGAGTGAGTGAGAAGCTCAACAGGTGTCAGGTCTTCCTTACAGCTGTGAGTCATTTACACAGCTCAAGTGCGCCTCTTAAATCAACATGACATTTTCATCTCAATGAGAGAAGAACAGTCGAAAACAGATACTGAATATACCGCGCTGAATGTGTTTTAATTTTTTCATCTGTTATTGCTAATCTCAATATTAATGTTATAGTAAGTCTTTGCCTTTACTCACTTGAGATGGAATATGATGCATTGATGAGTGGCAAGTTAAATTACTTAAGCTCATTGGGGATGAATAGTTTGACTATTTTGTGTACCAGTTAAACTATATTCAAATGAAGATTTTCTATGACAAATGCATTGCTTTAATGGGCAGTTCTAAATGTTGGCTTTAAAATTGCATTAGAATGATCCATGTGCAATACTGTGATTGAATGTTTCAATCAGACCCGCAGTATAAAGTGCTGAGCCATGTCAGGGTTGCCAGTTCCTCGTTGGACGGAGGTCTTGAGGAAGGGTGGAGGTTTGGAACATGACGGTGCTGGGCTTCAGTGTAAAGGGCAGGAGTCGTTGGGGATTGATACCGTTTTAAAGCTGAGAGGTGGTGGTTCTGTACGAGAAGGCTACAGCACCTCTTTTCTGTCCCTCACGAGACTTCCGGTGTCTGCAGGGTTGGGCAGCATTTCAAATACATCTATTTGAAATACGTATTTGCATTTATTCCAGTCGTATGTAATACAGTCATATGTAAGTCATCTGTGGCACCTGTAAACAGCATACTCCTCCACCATTTTGATTGTAGTTTAGAGATACGTTCGAGAAATGTGGAAGGTATTTCCCATTTTTGTGTTTTTCGTGTGTATTTTTGTTCGCCCGGGTGTCTGTCTGTCTGCCGAGTGAGAGGGGCTTGGTGTCTGGGGCCAGGGCTGGCGTGGAAGTCATGAGGGAGGTCTTATGGGTGGCCGGCTGTTTACACTCAGTTTGTCCGGCATCATGAATACTGCCGGTTTGTCCAAATCAACAGCTGATTCGAGTCTGGGGTCAATCAGCATCTCGGCGACGTCGTGGAGGCGGAGGAATTGGGCCTCACACTGTAGTCTTCTTTGAAATAATGCTTACTTTTAAATACACTGTTTTAAACAGCATTTTGGCATTTCATTTTACATATTAACACAAGTTCTATGTACGTGTATATACAGTGCCCTCCGCAATTATCGGCACCCTTGGTAAAGATGAGTAAAAAGGGTTATAAAAAATTCACCTTTTGGTGAATTAGCTTAATCTCACACTGAAAAAAATTTGAAAAATCCAACCTTTAATTGAAGTAAATTTATTCTGAGAAAAAAAAAAAATCCCTCATCAAGAAATAATTATTTTTAACAAAACCATGTGTGCCACAATTATTGGCACCCCTAGAAATTCTTATGAACAAAATGTACAAAAAAATTTTTTTTTCCATTTATATTTGGCTTTTTAAAGTTGATCAGAGTGTTTAGGAACTTTCAAGCAGTAATCCATGACTTCCTGTTTCACTGGTGTATAAATATGAGGTGACACAGAGGCCATATTCCCTTATTCATACATTAACATGGAAAAGATAAGAGAACACACAAATCAAATGAGGGAATAGAATAGAATAGAATACAACTTTATTGTCCACCTGGGTGGAAAATTGTCTTCGGCTCACCAGACACAAGAAGCAACGACATAAAGACATACGGACTATTAATAAAACAAACACATAGACAGGGTCGTGTTACACATTAAAAACAGTTCATGTCATGTCTGTGGTTTAGTCACTTTGTAGAGTTAAGAATGCTGGTGGCACTTGGGATGAAGGACTTCTTAAATACATAGTTGCCAGAGGGACTCTATAGCGCCTCCCGAAGCCCTCAAAGGCTCAAACTGGCTAAATAGAGGATGGGAGCTATCTGCCATGATACCCCTCGCCTTCTTCTTCGTCCTTTCTGTGAATAGTTGAGTCAAGGGCTTTTGGGGTTTACCAACTACTTTGCTTGCCATTGACACAATCCTGGAACGTTTATTCTTAAATCTACAGTTTAAGTGACCGTACCAGGCAGGAAGATGGAATGTTAAAACACTCTCAACAAGAGTTTTGTACGCCAATTCTAAAATCCGCTGACTAACAACAAGGCCACTGAGTCTTCTCAGAAGATAGAGTCGCTGTGAGAATTTCTTGAAAATATACTCTGCATTTTCAGAGAAGCTCATCTGGAAGTCTAAAACAGTACCAAGATATTAAACATTTTTCACAGTTTTGATATGTTGGCCATCAAGTGAAACTGGCTTTGTTTTCAGATCTTGTTTTGTGCAGATGATTAATTCTTTTGTCTTAGTCACATTGATTTCTAGCTGGCTAATGTCACACCATGCTTCGAAAGCCTTAGTGTGAGCCAAATAGGCAGCTTCACCAGAAGGATCTAATTTCTGTAGGAGGCCAACTAAGGCCCTATCGTCAGCGTATTTAATCAAACTAAACTAAAGTCATAAAAACTAAAATTATTCTCATTAATCATAAATAAATTTTTTTTTTGTAAAAAAAGAAAATAACACAGAGAAAGAACACACCCTTGTGGGCAGCCTGTGCTCACAATGAGCACGTCTGACATGCTTCCATTGACACAGACCCTCTGCGGGCAGCAGGAAAGAAAATCTATGATCCAGAGAATTAACCCGTTATTGATATTTAAATGCCTTTTCAGAAGGATATGTATGTATTCATTGAATTAAAAGCCGAGCTAAAATCCACAAATAAAACCCTGGCATATCCTTTAGGATGCATAAGCTGTTTCGTCAATGCATTAAGCAGAGTCAGCACAGCATCATCTGTGCCTCTGTCGCCCTTATATGCAAACTGAAGTGGATCTAGCATACTGGCCACAGTGGTGATCAAATGACAGGCCAGAACTCTCTCCATAGTTTTACACAGTATGGAGGTTATTGCGATAGGCCGAAAATCATTTGGTCTACTTGCACCCGGCTTTTTCGGCACAGGCCTGATTATTGAGAATTTCCATGATTTTGGCACTGTGCATGCATCTAGGAGGGACTGGAACAACCTTGAAAAAACTCCTTTTAGTTGAAGAGCACAGTCTTTAAGGAGACGGGCTTTCAGACCGTCAGGGCCAGTGGTCTTGTTCGGCTTCAGTTTAAAAAGACTTACAGCAAAGTGTGTTGAGCTTCATCAGTCAGGGAATGGCTATAAAAATAGCTTCTCACCTGAAAATGCCCATATCTACCGTTAGGGCAATTCTTAAAAAGTTCAAAGCAACTGGAACTGTTACAAACTTGCCTGGAAGTTTATTTTACCCCCACGCACAGTGAGGAGGATGGTAAGAGAGGCAAAAAAACCCACAAGGAACACTGTTGGAGAATTACAGAGGAAAGTAGCATCTTGGGGTCATCAAGTCTCCAAAACTACCATTAGACGTCACCTCCATGCTAACAAATTATTTGGAAGGCATGCCAGAAAAAAGCCTTTCCTGTCATTTCACCACAAACGTAAGCACCTGGAGTTTGCTAAACGCTACTGGAACTTTGACTGGAATCGTGTTCTATGGTCAGATGAAACGAAAATTGAGCTTTTCGGCAACTAACACTCAAGGTGGGTTTGGCGTAAAAAGAAAGATGGCTATACCGAAAATAACCTGATCCCCACTGTTAAGTATGGTGGAGGTTCCGTGATGTTGTGCGGTTGTTTTTCCTCCAAAGGCCCTGGGAACCTTGTTATGGTACATGGCATCATGAACTCCATGAAATACCAGGAAATTAGAAATCTGAATCTGGCTGCCTCTGCCAGGAAACTAAAACTGCGTCATCGTTGGATCTTTCAGCAGGACAATGATCCAAAACATACGTCCAAATCAACACAAAAATGGTTAACTGAACAGAAAATCAAGCTTCTGCCATGGCCATCTCAGTCCCCTGACCTAAACCCCATTGAAAACCTGTGGGCTGAGCTGAAGAGGAGATTGCACAAAAGAGGACCTAGGACTCTGGATGACGTGGAGAGATTCTGTAAAGAGGAATGGTCTCAGATTCCTTGCTCTGTATTCATTAACCTTATTAGATGTTACGGGAGAAGACTCAGTGCTGTTTTATTGGCAAAGGGAGGTTGTACAAAGTATTAAATGCAGGGCTGCCAATAATTGTGGCACACGTGGTTTTGTTAAAAATAATTATTTCTTGATGAGGGATTTTTTTTCTCATAATAAATTTACTTCAATTAAAGGTTGAATTTTTCCTCATTTTGTCAGTGTGAGATTAAGTTAATTCACCAAAATGTGAATTTTTTATAACCCTTTTTACTCATCTTTACCAGGGGTGCCAATAATTGTGGAGGGCACTGTATGTGTGTTCTTATTGCTCCTTGCATTTCTTTTAAATGTATTATGTAAGCAATAATGACCGAGGAGCCGGGCATTTCACTGTTTAAATGCCCGACGCAGAGGTAGTAAATTGCCCGAGGCGCAGCCGAGGGCAATTTCCCTCCGCGAAGGGCATTTCAACTGTTAAATGCCCGGCTCCGAGGTCATTATTGCGCTTATACCATGGTTACCAACAATTATTTTATATAGTCACGTTTATATTTATTGATTTTTATCTACTTTATCAGCTGAAATTTAAATATCCTTCCGAGGCCATTTTGGCATGTAGTTTGCCGTTGTCATGCAAAACTGCTCGTTGCTAGTTCTATTTGAACAGAAAACATCTCGTTGCTGCTTCTATTTCTCGTTACTAGTTCTATTTTGTCCGTAGTTATGCAAAAACCTCTCGTTGGTAGTTCTGAAAATAAGTGATTCTATATGGAAGCAAATAGTTCCTTCTCAACTTTATACCATAAAATTAGCACCAATTTTGGTTATTTTTGTCATTAGTTAGATAATTTAAGAAAATTGCATGAAACCGCAACTCAATTTACCTCCCTCTCTCCGTCTTGCTTTTTAAAAATGCTTTGGTCACGCAGCCTATTTTAAACAGCCCAGGCTAAGGAAATTGCATTTCACGATCTGCATCATGAGATGGGAACATCTGAAAAAAATAGCCTACTGTAGATCGAGTTTGTTACTGTTAGATGTAACTTGTCATATCTAAGACATTTCGCTGGATAAAATGTTTTTTTTAATATACAGATTAACGTGCTTTGTGAAGTAACTTGTTCGCATTCACAACCAGCATTGCTCACGTCAGCGTTACATTACATGATACTATGTTACGTTCATATTTCCAAACTGAATAAATACTGCACCTCGAACCACAAAACTTCTTTGCTAGATTAAAGTTGTTGTAACTAAGATATTTGGCGAAGACAAACTTTTCAAATCTGCGGATTTAGCGTTATTTGCCGGCTTTATTAATCAGCTGTTGGTGTTGCTATGGATACCATTCATGAAAGTGTCGACTCTAATGGCGCTGGCAGCAGATAACGTAGACGGCGTATTAATTTACAACGGTGATTAAAATGTTGCCGGCGCTACTTCGTTGCCGGGCGGTTTAACGAAATAAATGCCCACCCTCCAGCCAATCAGAATCGAGTATTTAGCCAAGCCATGGTATAAGTAAGCAATAATCAACGACGAGGTGTGCGTTACACGGTTTTAACCGCACGACGTTGAGGCGAAGAACCACCCGACGCGAAGCGGAGGGTGGTTGCCTCAGCGGAGTGCGGTTAAAACCGTGTAACGCACACCTCGGAGTTGATTATTGCGCTTATACCATGGTTACCAACAATTATATAGTTACTTTCATATTTGTAGATTTTTATCGATTTAATCAGCTGAAATTTAAATATACTTCCGCAGCTCTTTGGGCTTGTTGTTTTTGCGTTGTCATGCAAAACAGCTGGTTGGTAGTTCTAATTGAACAGAAAACATCTCGTTGCTAATTCTATTTCTCGTTACTAGTTCTATTTAAGTGCGTTGCTATGCAAACCCTCTCGTCGTTAGTTCTGAAAATAATTGATTCTATCGGGGGGAAAAATAGTTCCTTCTCGGTTATAACATACAATTGGCACCAATTTTGGTTATTTTTGTCACGACATTATTTAATAAAATTGTATGAAACCATAACTCAATCAGATTCAACATTACCTCCCTCTCTCTGTCTTGCTTTTTAAAAATGGTTTGGTCACGCAGTGTGTAGCAGATTCGCATCATGATGCCCTATGGGACCATCTAAAAAATACTACGGAGTTTGTTAGATGTAACTTATCGAAGAATTTTCGCCGGATAAAAAGTTTTCTACATATAGCCTATAGGCTACAGATTAACATGCTTTGTGAAGTAGCCTAGCTTGCATTCACAAGCAGTCAGCGTGTTGCCGACGTCAATTTACATGCAAATTCCTACTATGATAAATTCGTATTTCCAACTGAATAAATAGTGCACTTCTAACCACAAAAATGTTTTGCTAGATTGAAGTAGTTGTAACTAAGATATCTGCCGAATAAAAACTTTTTAAAATCTGTAGATTAATGTTGTTTACTGATTTTTATAAATCAGATGTCTGCCGTTGCTACGGCAACGTTAACTTCTACCTTAGAGACGGATTTATGGCTCGCAGTAAAAAAGATTAGGCTACACATTGCACATAAACACCATGCGCTTTGCTAACTCCGTGATAATGTAACTATGGCTAGCTATATAGTTACCTCGCCACATATTGCATTTGCATTATCTGAAAAACAATGACAAAAGTTTATCGTAGCCAAAGTTAGCCTACTATTTGCACCATACCTACGAGGCGAAGTAGCCGTCTGCCGTAGGCTACAGTAACGTTAGTCATTGAGGAAAATAAAGTAGGTAGGCTACATTCGTTTACTTTATTAATTCACTTTATTTATTCCACTTATTTTCTAGAACGTCTTGGACTCTGAATTGACCGGTCACGTTTGCCATTCCCAGGTTGCGTAGCTAGTACTAGCTGGCCAGGGAGGCAGCGCATTAATTTAGAACTGTGATTACATTTGTGACCCGGATGACTGACCGGTTATACAGAATAACGACCAGTCATTGACCAATCAGAATCGAGTATTCACCCATACCATGGGATAATTATTGTTAAGCGGTGCAGCCGCTTCTATACGTGACATGTGTGTCCGTCCGTCCATCCGTCCATCCGTAGCATGAGATTTAAACCAATCAGGAGTCGCCTAGGCGTTACATGCCCGGGAATACAATAGTAGCTTGAGAAAAGCATGTCCAGCTTCAGAGAGCTCTATCTCAAAAAATGTACATGTCACAGCTTAGATATTCACACCGTAGGAATCCTGGGAACCAGATGCACATCTGTATATAATATGTCTTGTGTAGCTTAAAAACTGTAGTCGTGGTCACAAGTTAGAAAATGGGTTTGAAATTGAAATTACCAGCTGCCGCTAGAGTGGAGTTTTGAACATTCCACCATTTGTGTGAATGGGGAGCATGGTTTTCAAACAACACTGAATATTTTACAAACTAAAAATGTCACAGCTTAGATATTTACACCATAGGAATTCTGGGAACCACATGAACATTTTGATACATATTATGTCTGTGTACCTTAAAAACTGTAGTCGTCGTCACAAGTTAGAAAATGGGTTCGAAATTGAAATTACCAACTGCCGCTAGAGTGGAGTTTTGAACATTCCACCTGTTAGCAAGGTGAGTCGCCGTAGCAACCCCCCCGAAGCAAAATCAATACAAAATCTACCACCAGTGTTCTGCTGGACCCAGTCATTTATGGAACGGCCCAACAATCCATGCACCCTCTTGTTGAGTTTGGAATTCCATTGTTATTGTTCAAGTAATAACTGTAATCTTTCCTGTTTGTTATCAGAGTACTAACTCATATTTCCTGTTTCTTCTGAAATACCAATTGCTGTCCTTTTATCTCTAGCTCTCTTTTACATGTTTGTTAAATGCAATGTCTGTAAGTATACTAATTAATAAGAAGCATAATGTAAAAATATCACCAAACCAGAGGCCATTGTTTTTGTACATGTAAACAACACACACATTTTCTATTGCATTTTTTAATATGGGTGTGATTTTTTGTTTGAGTGTTAAGCACTTTGAACCTGTGCCTACATGCTTAACAAGTAAAATGTATTCTTATGATGATTATTATTATTATTATCAATGTTCTGAGGCACGCCTTTATTTCTATGTTTTCAATTTCTGTGCTTGGAATCAAATTGTACTCAGACGTAAAGTCAGACACTCATCCGGAAGTTTCTGTCCCGTATATATTATATATGGCCGGGGCCCCAGTGTGGAATGGTGTATTGCTGCAGTCGAGCGGCGGTGGATTAGCATCCAGTGATTTGAGTAATGCATCATTGGAAAGGCCTGTGCCTTATCTCAAAGTAATGCTATCTGGCACACGCACACAGCGTCTCAGGACTCCTGGCAAACGGCTTCAGCAGCTGCCTCACTGACAAGGGCCCGTCGGGGGACGTCGGTGGGAGAACTCGGGGGCCCGCCCAGTGCCGGGAGTTCCATGCTACCGCCAAAGAGTGCTCGCGTTGACTGGGCTATTCCAGCCACTCTCTCTCCATGTAAGCCCAGGCAGGGCCGTCTTTTGGGGGCGGGGGGCGGGGGGGGGCGGGCTTGGGGGCAATCGGTGAGGGGGGAAATTTATTTAAATAACAATAATTTCTTTTCTTTTTAAAAAATTAAATTATATTTATCTAAAATAGCCTATATATCTTCATGAAGCACACGGAAATACATGTAGCCTAAATAGTGTTTTGGAAAGTTGACGTTTTGTGAGAAGTAGGCTAGCTATAGGCTTATGTCCCTCCGCTGCATAGCTACGTGCAGCTATGAATTTTTCAAATTCGCTTAAAGTCGTTTTTTTTTTCGAGTCGGGTAGCAACTGGCAAATTGGCAAAGTCAAACGGCAGAGACCGAGACAAATTCAGAAAGTAGGCTACAGCTCGGGAGTGTAAAAAATAAACAAGAAAAATAAAAGATTAATTCAATGTAAAATTGAAAGGTTCCTTGGATAGATTCGTAAAGAAAAACGTGAAGGAGGAGGAGCAGGTCAACGCTGCTGAAGCAAGTGTGCTGTTTTTCGACTCCCGCTTTTTTTTTTGCTCTATTTCTCCAGTTAACATTTAAAAAACGAGAATACTGTGGATTGTGGTACGAGCATAGCTATGAACCGCAAATTGTAGATTGTCCTATTGATTGTGGTTGAGCATAAAATAATTGCACAATGTTGAACATCTTTTTCATTGTAAAGAGAGGCAAAAGACAGGCAGAGGGTGGGATATCATTCAAGTGTCACGAAGCGAAGTGCAAGGTCTGACACTGCGACACAAGAAAATCACTCTGCAATGATAACATGGCGAAGACATACAGTGAGCACCATAATTCATTGGACAGTGACACATTTTTTGTTATTTTGGTTCTGTACTCTAGCACTTTGAGTTTGAAAGGACAATGAGGTTGAAGTGCAGACTGTCAGCTTTAATTTGAGAGTATTTTCATCCATATCGGATGAACCGTTTCAAAATTATAGAACATTTTGTACATAGCCCCCACCCTCCCCCCCCATTTTCTGGCATCAAAAATATTGGATAGTTTAACATAATGTAGAATAAAGTTATCATTTTTAATATTTGGTCGCATATCCTTTGCATGCCATGACACAGTTTGGTAAGTTCATTTTGAACTCGAAAACCACTTGTGAAGAAATAAAAGTGCATTTGCATAAACACTTGCATTTATTATGAGCCTATGTTAAGGACAAATATTGATTGAATGCTGTCCAAAGCTATGACTGTGTGTTAGATTGAAACTACAGCCCAGTGTTTCTATTCAGTGTGGTGTATGACATGGACCTGGCTTTCAGCCTTGATCTTAATATGATAGTGAAGCTCTTTTTTCTGATGTTTCTCTGTAGACCTTGGGCTAATGGTCATGGGACGGACGGAGGAGGTTGTGCTGTGGTCAGGTGGTCATGGCACAGTCCTGTCCCTCCTGCTTCTCCTTGCCAGCGTCTCAGGCCTCTCGCAAATGCCAAGAATCTTCCTCACTTTCAAAGGTAAGGATTAGTTTGCTTCCTGTTCTGTGGTATAGATCAGGTTACTTTCTGTTCTGTGGTATAGATCTGGTTACTTCCTGTTCTGTGGTATAGATCAGGTTACTTCCTATTCAAAGGTATAGATCAAGTTACTTCCTGTTCACAGGTATAGGCTGTATCCCAATATTCTTCACTTCTTACCTCCTTCCCTCCACTCATCTCCTAAGGAAGTATGCAAAACAGCCTGTATGTTTCAAGTACAAGTAGTTGCATGTACAGCATACAATGTACCTGACATTGTGGCTTGTGTTGAGACATTAATTAATATGTAACCATTAATATGTAATTAATATGTAATCAGCAACATTAGATTAGGACACAAAGATCGGTTTCCGGGACACGGAGGAGAGGAGGTGGTAGTGGAGGAAAGGAGGATGCATTTTTCGAGTATTGGGATGCACCCATAGATCAGGTTACTTCCTGTTCGAAGGCATAGATCAGGTAACTTCCTGTTCAAAAGTATAGATCAGGTTACTTCCTTTTCAAAGGTAAATACCAGAGTACTTCCTGTTCAAGGCTCTACACAGCAAAATGTTAAGTACATTTACCCCTGTTGTGCCTGCCGATGTAACGGAGTGTTGTCCTGTGCAAAACATTTAATAACTTCCACTGCTCATTCCAACCATATGTAGAACATATTCAAAATATGAAAGTCAAATATCTCAGTGCCATTAGAGTGATGGGTATTAGATGGTTAATCTTTGTTGAACACAGGTGGCTTCCTTAAAAGGGGTATTGTGAGCTAGCCTGGTACCTGCTCTACAGTGGGAAAGGGGTGTAATGAGAGAGCCTGGTTCCTGCTCTACAGTGGGAAAGGGGTATAATGAGCCAGCCTGGTTCCTGCTCTACAGTGGGAAAGGGGTATAATTAGCCAGCCTGGTTCCAGCTCTACAGTGGGAAAGGGGTATTGTGAGCCAGCCTGATTCCAGCTCTACAGTGGGAAAGGGGTACAATGAGCCAGCCTGGTTCCAGCTCTACAGTGGGAAAGGGGTATAATGAGCCAGCCTGGTTCCAGCTCGACAGTGGAAAAGGAGACAAATGAGCCAGCCTGGTTCCTGCTCTACAGTGGGAAAGGGGTATAATGAGCCAGCCTGATTCCAGCTCTACAGTGGGAAAGGGGTATAATGAGCCAGCCCGGTTCCAGCTCTACAGTGGGAAAGGGGTATAATGAGCCAGCCCGGTTCCAGCTCTACAGTGGGAAAGGGGTATAATGAGCCAGCCTGGTTCCAGGTCTACAGTGGGAAAGGGGTATAATGAGCCAGCCTGGTTCCAGCTTGACAGTGGAAAAGGAGACAAATGAGCCAGCCTGGTTCCAGCTCTATAGCCTGGGGCCAGGTTAAAGGGTTTAAAATGTCCATAAATGCAACCTGTATCTCATTCCTCTGACCAGGGGCAGTGTGTTTAGCTTCATTTACTCAGCCCACCCTGAATATTGAGACAGTGAGGAGGGGGAATTTCCCTCATTGTCTCGCACAGACCTGACAGTACGCAGGTGTAGCTGCGCCGGTCGGCTTGCCTTTTATCCGCTGCTGATGTATGGCGCTGCACGTCTCTCTGGGAGTTTGCGGTAGCGTGAGCGTAGCGGCATGAGCGGGATGGCGAGTGGGCGTCTGCTCCGCGACTCCATCCGCAGCCAAACGATGCAGAAAACTGCAGCGTAGGGCCTAGTATACTGGAGAGGAATTTGGGGCTATAAATCAGCGGTTACAGGTTCAAATCCCAGGTGAGGCACTACAGCCGCGTACCTTTGAGCAAACGCACTTCACCTGAATCGCTTCAGTGACTAACCAGCTGTGCAAATTAATTGTGTCGAAAAAAATGTAGGCTGAGTAAGCTCACTCGGGGTAATAGAATATGCTACAGTATATTGAAATACAATTGGCGATTACGGCCACAATAAGATTAGTGCAACACTTCAGAACATTTTGGTCAATAGACAAATTATTGATGCTTTCAGATACTGCAATATATTTATAAGTATATTTCCTTTAACATGTGAAGTATATTGCAGTATGTTCCATTTACATAAGGGTGGCTCTGGATGTGCTAAGTGCTTATGATGCAGTATGAATGTAATATATTGTAATGTGAAAAGCTGTGCGGCTGGTCGTGCTGTGCGCTCTCCGTGCTGCCTGCTTCTGTCTCTTTGATCCCCCTCCCGTTCGGTGCTGCAGGCTGCCAGCAGTCTCCCTCTGGCCTCTCGCCTTACTTAGCGTTGATTTTTTTCCGGTGACGCGTGAATTAATAGCGGGTGACAGAGCTGGCCGGTGGGCGTGCCGTACGCAGGCTTCCAGCGGGTCTGTTTTTTGACAGGAATCGGCGAGAGAAAAGGTGTTTCTGGAGCCTCTCTCGCTCTCTCTCGCCCTCTCTCACTTTCTCTCTCTCTCTACCTCTCCCTTTCTCTCACCCTCTCTCCCTCTCACTTCCTCTCACCCTCTCTCCCTCTCCTTTTCTCTCACTCTCTCTCCCTTTACTTTTCTCTCACTCTCTTTCTCTCCCTCTCTCACTTTCTCTCTCCCTCTCTCTTTCTCTCTCTCTCTTAATCTCACTCTCTCACCCTTGTTCTATTTCTGCCTCTCTCTCTCTGTCTGTGTCTTTCAAGGAATCGAATGGCTTCATTAGCCTAACAGGATGTGATCCAGTGTTACCAGTTGTGTTACCAGTTTTGCCAGAAAAAGAAAAAAGAAACTGTAAAACTAATCCCCAATAATGTAGCATTTCTTCTCTCAAAATGTCTTCCCCTTTCTTTGAATGTGTTATGTTTCTAGTTATGTTTTTTATTATTTTTTACATATTATCCGTTTATATAGCTGGATCTCGTTATAACTGAATCAATTGAGGTTAAGTACTTGCTGAAGCGTTCAACGACAGTGTGCTACCTGGGAATCGAACCTGCGGCCTGTAGGTTTCAAGCCTGTGCTCTCTAACCATCACACTACACTGCCACCCATGCTGTGTGTCTATACCACTCGAGGGAGATTTTGGGGAGAATTGACGATGGAGTCGCTCTCGGTCGACGGCCCACAGGAGGGCACGACCGCTAGCTGAACAGGACGAGCGCTTCAGGCGTGGCTCGTTTCTTGTTTCCATTTGACAGGTGACCGGATTCCCCACTCCTCGCGGGCGACTTTAAAAATACATGCCCTGCCAGGAAAGGAGCTGAGGAAAGCCTTCTTGGCAGGTGCCTCGGAAGTGGTTTTTGGCGGGACCTCCCCCTCGCCCCGTAGGAGCTCCGGAACCTCTGCGGTCGGGAGCTCCTCTCCGTGGAGGCGGGGCCTTCCCGCAGCCCACCAAAGGGAGGTTCAGGGAGGGGGCATGCCTGGGGAGGGGAGGAGCTGGGATGTGGGCGTGTGCTTTTGAGTCCGGGGAAGGGACGTTCCTGTGGCTGCGGGCAAATCGATTTGGGGGGGGGGGGGCAACAATGGAGCAATCCAGGAGCCAGATGTCAGTGATATTGCAGAAGAAAAACAGTCTAATCTAAAAAAAAACATTGGGACGGACTGGTTGAGGGGGAAAATGGTTCCCGAACAACATTGAGAGCTGCCGGTCGTCTTGTTTTGGCTCCTGTAACTTTATCCGCTCAGAGGGGTCACCGGGGTCATGGAAGCTGCTGCATCTGCCATTCCTTCTTCTCGTTCTGAGTGCAGCGTTTCCCTGAGGAAAACCCAGTAATTAACCCATAATACTGCAGGTTCTGCCCTCACCCACACTCAGTAATACACCATTTATAACACGGATATAGCATTTGGTAAGCACAATCATAAGGTATATGCGCAAGACTTTTGTGTTGATTAGTTGATTATGTTAGCCAGCAATTAACACCATGAATTTTGCGTTTGGTGAAATGGTCAGCAAAATGCTTTCTGATTCGTGGACACCATTCAATATTCGGAGGGCAAGGATGAAGCCATGGTATCTCAAGCCTCTAGATATTCTTGTCCTGGAGGGCCGCAGTGTCTGCAGGTTTAACTCCAGTCGTTGAGTGCCGCAGTGTCTGCAGGTTCAACTCCAGTCCTGGAGGGCGCCAGAGTGTCTGCAGGTTCAACTCCAGTCCTGGAGGGCGCCAGAGTGTCTGCAGGTTTAACTTTTTTTGTGGTTTCCATTCAATCAGCAGCCAATTTAGGCCTTGAGAACTCTTTAGCTAGTGGAATCATGGCTTAATTTGAGCATGAAGTTGCCTAGCATGCACAGAGTATTCTGGGGGCAATTGTAACAGGGGTCAATTGTAACACAAATTTTTGTTACAATTGCCCCCAACCCTGAACACATGAAACTAGCGAGCTTGCTGGATAGAATCTCAGCTCTAGCTTGTTTCAAATTTATGGTGTTGCAATTGCCCCCAGACTACTCTACCCAAGCCAGCTAACGCTGCAACCCTCCAGAGTCTACCCCCCCCCCCCCCCCGATCTAGAGAATCGAGGACTTTGTACTTCATTCAGAAATCCCATCAGATCCCTGAAGAGACCTGTATTTTAAAATGCTTCATAAGTGTCACTCTTGTAAAAGATCCTTGTCATGATCGTGCGGATTATATTGCAGTCAGTGCAAACTATCTTCTTAAAAGCACAATGAAGCCTTCCAATCCCAAGACAGGCTACCGTTTGGTATTGTTTTGCAAAACGACTGCAAAATGAATCTTGACAAACCTATAACTGGAAACTAACTGACACCGGCTTCACCGCACAAGCTCCCACACATCCTTTCCCGGGTCAGGATAAGTTTCACCATGTGTGGAGGTCAACAGAAAGCGCTGGAACGCAAGCCAACACGGGCTTCCATACAGAACCACAGATTTAATGACATGGGCGGTAACCCCGGATTTGATACGGTTCTTAGTTACACATTTAATTTGTTTTTATTTCCCTGTGAAAAACCCAAAAAATGCTTGGAATCCATCTTGGCGTGCTGTCATTCTGGGAAAGACATGTTTTACCGCATGATCCACAAGTTTTTATGGTTACTGGCAAATGTTGACTTCATTTACTCAGGATTAAAATAAGCCACTGACGTTTCCCAAACAATGAAATATGTTGCCTGTTCACCACACATGCATGTTTCATGTTAAATTATGATGTTGGAAACATCCCTGAGATTTGAAAATCATAAAACTATAAATCAGTACCCAGATAGCAAAATTGCTGCGGCCCAAATCCGGCCCACACCGACATGTTCATCCGGCCCACATACCCCGTGGAATGATGGCACTTGGGCGGTCCGCTCCTGTTTGCCAGATCTGGGCCAGTGATGGCACTCGGGCGGTCTGCTCCTGTTTGCTAGATCTGGGCCAGTGATGGCACTCGGTTTACACCCAGATTAGTCTTTGTCGACTGTGCCACATCTTTGCCAAAGGTGGCCCACATTTGTTTTGTGATATTTGGGCCATATTTGCTATTTTACATGTGGGCCACTTCAGGCTCACATCCATTTTGTCCGGGCCAGAAGAAGGCCAGCAGTGCCGCATCATTGCCGGAAGTGGCCCACATCCGTATGCTATCTGGGTAGTGACAGCGTTAATGGATCTGGTTGTTTTTGGTCATTATGTTCTGAGGCTTTTTTATATTTTAAAGTGTAAAGTCTGATTAACGATGCCACTACCCAGTCAGAAGCTCAAAGTAAAATAACAACAAAAAAAGTGTGGAGTTCAAAGTCCAGACACACTTTGTATTGTAATGCATCTGTTTTCTAATCTTCACTGTTAAATATGTGTTGGCTTTCTTATTTCTGCCACTGAGGTACAACACCCCCTAGCTATGCTCATATTCATGATATAACACAGGTTTGAACACCCATATCACTTTAGTGCAGCCTTACTGCCTGACACCAAAGGCATGCTTTGGTGAATACAATAACTCTAGTGTCTGACCAAAGTATCATAATTCCAGTATGGGAACATTTTGATCTGTTATTTCTGTTTTAAAAACTCTATATTCGGTTTCATTATCCTCTCAGGCAATAACATATGAGAAACAGAGGGATATGGGCGTGTTATTCTCGTAACTTGTAGAAACGAGGGATATGGGCATGTCATTCTCATATATGCAGAGACAGAGGGATATGGGCGTGTCATTCTCATAACATGTAGTGACAGGGGACATGGACATATCATTCTCATAACATGCAGAGACAGGGGACATGGATGTGTCATTCTCATATTTATTTATCTTTATTTATACAGGGTAGGTTGACTGAGCACACATGCTCTTTTACAGCAACGCCCTGTTAACCCCCCCCCCCAATTAGCCTAACCTGCATGTCTTTGAATTGCGGGAGGAAACCGGAGTACCCGGAGGAAACCCACGCAGACTCCACACAGAAGGGTCCCATCTGGGATTCAAGCCCGGGACCTTCTTGCTGTGAGGCGACAGTGCTATCCATTGCACCACCGTGCCGCCCAATATATGCAGAGAGGCAGAGGGATATGGGCATGTCATTCTCATATATGCAGAGGAATATGGGTGTGTCATTCTCATATATGCAGAGAGATAGAGGGATATGGGCGTGTCATTCTCATATATGCAGAGGAATATGGGTGTGTCATTCTCATATACAGAGAGACGAGGGATATGGGCGTGTCATTCTCATATATGTAGAGAGATAGAGGAATATGGGCGTGTCAATCTCATATATGCAGAGAGACAGAGGGATATGGGCACAATGTAGTTGCATGTGTGTGTGTGCGTATGTATGCATGTGTGTGTGTCTGCGTGTGTGGTTGTGTGTGTGTGTGTGTGTGTGTGTGTGTGTGTGTGTGTGTGTGTGTGTGAACGACCATATTCTTAGCTGAATGAGCCAGAAAATAGCTGCGGCAGAACTTTCCATTTTAGTTACAAGACTTTATCGATGCCAGAATGTAAAATGAAACAACCAAACAGGTCAAGCTGTTAACTCCTTAAATTAATTGTAAAAACGAAGAAAGTAACTGAAAACAAACGTCCGTGACTGCAGTGAGGCCGGGTTTGAAAAGTAAAACTCGACAGTATGTTCCGTAATCCTTGCACAACCAGTGGACGTACATGAGGTAAAGGGTAAGCTAAAGAGACAGCCTCCCTGGTATTAACAAAGCACAGAATAACCGGGCCGAACGTTGTTCATTCTTCAATTCAATTGATTATTGCAACTCACTTTATACTCCTCTGAGCGGCCAAAGCTTCTCACGCTCGCCACTGGTCCAAAATCAGGCAGCGAGGCGTACGACTAAGAAAAACAAGAGAGAACTCGAACCCCGTCCTTGTGCCTGTGCACTGGCTTCCAGTTTATATTCAAGTTTATTTTTTAAATTTTATTATTTGTTTTTAATGCAAGGCGTGAGTTACTTCCTGGTTATTTTACAGACCTTTTAACCCCCTGAAAAACAGAACAGCCCCTCGGATCAAATAAGTAAGCTCTTCTGACTGTTTCAGAGACCAAGCTAAAAAGCAATTCCGGCTTCAAGGCTCTGGAACATTCTTCCTGAAGGGATGCTTCCTAGAGCTGCAAAATGAGTGTTGTGTTCTTTTAACTTTATTAAAATGTATTTTATGAACCTGCTCTCAACTTGGTGAAAGTTCTTGATGGTTATTTTATTGTTTGACCTTTGATGTCACACATGCTCCTGTGCGCTTAAGTTAGGTATGGAAAAACAATACTTGTGGCGCACCACGCTATACCCCCACAGGGATGCACAGTAACATTTTCAGTACTTTTAACTCTATTTGAGTATATGTTGTCCTAACTGGACACTGCTAGAGTTCAGTTATCACCATCAGAGTTAATTTACCACTGTCCGTGTTGGCTTAACACACTGATACAGTTGATTTAACACCATCAGAGTTGGTTTAACACACTGCTAGAGTTGATTTAACACTGTCAGAGTTGGTTTAACACACCGCTAGAGTTGATTTAACACTGTCAGAGTTGGTTTAACACTGCTAGAGTTGATTTAACACTGTCAGAGTTGGTTTAACACACCGCTAGAGTTGATTTAACACTGTCAGAGTTGGTTTAACACACCATTTGAGTTGATTTAACACTAGCTATTTTGCTATATGAAAACAGCGTTCCTCATGCATATGAGTTTGAGCCGGTCCTGTTTTTACTGGGTGCACATGAGCATCCAGAGCTGCAGGTGGCTTCACAGCAGGGACCAAACTCAAATCCTGGAGGACCGCTATGTCTGCTGGTTTTTGATGTGTTCCTGCGCATAAGTGCTTAATTTAAGTCACTGATTGGCTAAAGAGTCTGCACACCTTGTTCCCAAGGCCTAAATTGACTGCTGATTTTAAAAACCTGTAAGAGACTATGGCTGTCCTGGACTGGAGTTTGAAGCCCCTGTTTTACACTGAGAAAACGAACCTGCTCTTCGAGACGGCTCATTCTGCTCTGCTCAGGACTGCAATGTCTGTGCTGTTCCAGCGAATGCACTACTTTTGCTGGAACATTAAGTTTAATAATAGTAGATTGGATCATAACATCCATCATAACATCCATAGCTCAGAAGATACAATACAATAGAAATGTTTTTGCAGAAATACAATAGAAATGTTTTTGCAGAAATACAATAGAAATGTTTTTGCAGAAATACAATAGAAATGTTTTTGTAGAAATACAATAGAAATGTTTTTGCAGAAATACAATAGAAATGTTTTTGCAGAAATACAATAGAAATGTTTGGTGCCACAACTTCGGCGTTCATCACCTTTCATGGGCAGCATCATTTTTTCTATTTGTTTCAGGGAAAATTCCGGAACAAAATGAACACAGAGGAGAAATGGCCAGGGTGCATTATCTGAATTCTTTAGTAACAAGATCAGTATAAAGATTACGGCATTTCACCCAGCCAATACCGCATGCATCTCCTGTAAGCTAACACCTGCAGTATATCACAATTCAAATACCACTCACTGATGACAGTGCCCAAATATGGAAAATTCATGCCGAACCCCAAAATGGCTGTAAGTTCACCCTGTTTTTATTGCTTTTTTTTTTGCATTGTAATGTACACTGCATTACATTGCACTTTGACCCCACGCTGTCCTTCTGAACTTGACTGTATATCTGACCCAATGGGTCTTTATTGTTATCAAGTTTTAGCCAGACTTATAAGGTTAGTCTTAAAGGTAGCTTTTGTTCTTGTGCTACTAAAGGAGTAAATCAACATCATGTAACTAACCAGTAGAACATTCACTAATACATCTTCATGGTTTTATCCTGTCATTACAGCATTCTATGCTCAATGTTCCTGTTATTCTATATATTTTTTTGTCATTATTTACATCAATCAGTGCAGCACGATGTGGTTAAAACTAAGATCACAGTAACACTTTCAATGAATGCCCCTTCATAAGTGCCAAGTAAATTCTTCTTGGCACCTTCGTGAGCACTGCATAGACGTTAATAAATGCTTATGGCAATAACCACAAATTTATTTTGGTGTCACTTCCTGCATCGGTGGTGACGTTTATACGCCTATTTGCGGTTCATGACATTAAGCCATAAAGTCATCCAGGCTTTGAATGAACACGTGTATGAATGATAATGTCATCTGATTTCTTAAGCCTGAGCCTTTGTCTCAGGCCAGTCCTTCAAACAGGTATTTCTTGATCTGCTTGCCTAAGCGTTAGTGCAGCTTTGTCACAGTTTTCAGCTCTAATTTCATAATAATAATAATAATAATAATCATTTTAAATGTGTGCTTCTTATTAGATGATACACAGATCACCGTATTTACATAATAAGAAATAAAACAATAAAGACAATAAACATTTTATAAAACAGGAATACAAGTAAAATAGTTAAAAGCAAACTTTAAAAATGGGGTTTAAAATTTGATTTAAAAGAAGAAACGAGAGACAGAGATCCTGATAACCTTGCAAATTATTATTAAAATCTGGACCAAAATGTTTTTCCACCAAAAACACCAAATCACATTTAAGGCAAGTTCTTCATAACATGCTGAATTAATGCACAGCCGATCCAGTACAGCTTAATCTGTCATGCTTTGTGAAAAGCAGCAGGTTTTATCATTATCAGAAACGGCTGTTCTTTCATATCTGTGGCTATGAATGGTATGGAAGGGAAAACGTGAATTTATTGTGGGGGGAAGCAATAATACGTCAAGTTAAATTACTGAAGTTTTATTGGTTTATTTTGTGGGGGAAACGCGCCGGTTCTTTTATGGGTTTGATTAACCAAATGGCCCTGTCTGCCTGAAGCAGGCATGACCGCGGTGAGTCACGTTCAACTCGAATCATGGACCTGTCGCCCTGTCGCCCCCCCCCCCCCCCCCGCCCCCCCACAAAATTGTATTCTTTTTTTGGCTCTAGGACATTATAACAAGAATATATAATGAGTAGAACTGGCCATTCAGCCCATTGAACATATGAATGTGTCAATGTATAACGAGAAGAACAGGTAATTTAGCCAATCTAGATTGTAAGGACATAGGAATACATAATGAGGAGAACAGGCCATTCAGCCAATCTAGATCATAAGAACATAAGAATACATAATGAGGAGAACAGGTCATTCAACCCATCATTTACCTACAGACTAGAGAGTAACCAGCACTGCATCAAGCCTGGATGTGTCCCCTTGTTCTGCTGACAGAACTCAAGTTGGGAAATCTTTGTAGTTCAATCTTTGTAGTGTAATCCCTTTTATTTATTTAGACTCTCAGTCAAATCTTCCCTTTGGATGAAACATAAATCCAGGGTTCCTGTGCTGTAGTAGGTCCCATCTTTTCTGATGAGGCATTAAACCGAGGACATTAAAGATCCGGTGGCAGTTTCCAAAAGGAGGAGGGGTGTTAACCAACGTCACATTCCCACAAAAACCGGCTCTCTACACCTTGCCATCTGATTGGCAACACAATCTCTTGTGTTCCCTACCAACATTGGTTCCCCAGGTTAACACTGCAAAAGAAAATGTTTTTTCTCAGTTGAACTATCTGGTTAAATAATCACAAAAGAAATGCATTTTAAATTTCCTACCAAGTTTTGTTGCCCTTCTTTGTACTTTGTACAAGAACTTCTTTGTCTTTATATTGTGGTCTGACAAAGGCACAAAATAACATTAATGCAACCTCCTTTGACTTACACTCAATATGTTTTCTGTATATTGCCATTGCTTGCCCTCAAACTGCCATACAAACACCTTTCAAACCTAATTGTCACCAAACAAAATGGAATCTTCAATTGAAGCATTTTCTTTTTCCTTGTTGAATGCAAGCCATGCTGACGCTCCAGTAGCCTAACTGGGCCTGTGGCAGAAAATATGGATTTTGATGAATCAATAACGTACAGTAGTAAGTTGGTGAATGAAATGGTACCCTTTCAGGAAATGTACAGACCAACTTACCAAACAGGCTGACTGGGCCTGTGGCAGCTCCGGCAGTAAATACGGTTGTATTTTACAGTTCCGGGGGGGGGGCCAAAGGTCACAGGAGGCCCACTGGTTGGGGTGAAAGGTCAGTGGGGGCTCCCCCAAGGCAGGGCCTGACAGGTGATGTGGGGGCTGGGCTCTGACTGAAGCGGCGATAGCAGAAATTGCGGCGCCTTCGCATCTCGTGCATAAACAGGCCCGCTGCAACGCTGACAATGCGGCGGCAGGGAAACGCATCACCATGCACGCATGGATGCAAGAAAGCCCCTTCCCCTCACCAGCTTCTGCCATTCTTATGGTTTTGCATGCTACATTCACTAGTAATTTAGTAGTTTGATACAGTACTATGTAAATAATATTATATTATTATTATTAATAGTAGTATTTGTAGTTGTAGTATTTTGCTATTATTATTATTATTATTATTATATGTCTCCAGTAAAGCTATTGGTGTGGCATTAGGGGTGGCATTAGGGGTATTGCACAGCATGCCACATGCTGATAAGAGGTTTTAATCTTCGTGTGACTTCCTAGCAAAATAAAGGATGATGATGATGACGGGCTGCTCAAATAACAATGCTGAGAATTAGCTATGTTAGCCAGCTTGCTATAAAGTTTGTGTTTTTTATTGATCTGTTTCAGTGCTGTGTCAGAGTGTGACTGAATAAAAACGTTAGTGAGCTCAGTTTGACCTTTCAAGGCTTTGGCCTCAGTGGTTAGTTCAGTGTGAATCTCCAAGGCATTCCAACTGCATTGATGCGTTGTTTTTATTTATTTTTAAATTTAGCCTTTATCTTACCAGGAAGTCCGATAAGTAAAGTAAATAAGTAAATAAAATGAAATTAACAATTCAAAACACAAAACCAGTACCCAGAATTATGTCTTCTGTGACCGGAATTAGGACAATTGTCTTCAAAAACAATTGCAGATAACAGAAAGAATATCTTCTGTTTAAAATCTGTTCATGAAATGAGGGACTGAAGTTTGAGTTTAGTCTGCAGCTCATTCCATGACCATGATCCGTAATAAAACAAGTTCTTTTTTCCTCGGTACGAACACTGGGAATCTTAAATTGCAACAATGTATTGTGGAAATCACTGTATAGAAAATACCTTTACTAAGCTCTTACAAATTGATGTAAGTTGGTCTCTTTCACTTTATGAACCTGCCAATTAATACTTTTGGGCTTTGAGACTGAAAAGGAACGTCCGTTCAACCAAATCTGCCGTCCTTTCAGTCCCCTGCTTAATGTACAGGCTCGCTAAATGTTGTTATTTTACCAAACCTACATTCCAAAAGGTTAAATACTTCCATGGAGGTCAGCGTTGTCCTCGGATGCAACCTTCACAAGCCAAAGATCCTCAAAGGCAACAATCGCTGGCCGTTAATGGATGGCCCGAGTTGCCTAGTTAAAGATGGCGAGGCGTGCTGCGCTTGTGAATGTAACGACTGGTGCGGGGCGATTAGCCGAGCGAAAACCCGGCCAAGGAGCCCCGGTACCGGCATTCGCAATGGCCCTTGGCGGGGGTTCGCGGTCGAGCCTTTGGCGGGAATCCCGCTCGGTCTCCACAGAGAACACAAATTCCAAGCCCCATTGAGCCCCAGCTTAAATATTTATTGAGGCGGGTGATTGAGGCGCACTTTATCGGCGCCCCTGGAAACAAAGGCGCGGTGTCGGCTCGTGTCAAAGGGGCTGCAGTCCCTCATTTGCATAAGGCTAATTTATTCATGTACCCCCTTGGACTCTTGGCCCACTGAAGGCAAAAGCAGAGACTGGAAAACGGTAGAGTTTGGCAAGTTACTGCAGCCCAGCCTGAACGCAAGGTGCAATAATATCAATAACAGCTGTAATTTTGGCCTGTATTCAATCAACATTTGTCTGTAACTCTGACTTACAAGTAAACATACAAAAAAAAGAGTAGTACAGATTGAATAGATCCATAAGGATGAAGTCAAGTTTTACAAGTTTTTAGTGTGACTTAGTGTCAGACACAGTATCAGAGGCCCTGATGAAATCTGACAGATTAACAGTTGTTTTAAAATAATCCCCTGTTGTTTTAAAATTTGTGGCTGGGACAATGAGGACTTGTTGAGAGAAAGGGAACACGGTGCGGTGTGCCCTTTTAAGAGATCGGCAATGTACTGTGGGACTAAACCGAGCCTGCCCTTGAAGGTGATAAGGTCTATCGAATGTGGCGCCGTTTCAAGGCTCAGTAGATTAGAGGCTTCAGTTTAGAGGCTTCAATAACTGACCCGTCATGGCTGCAAGCCTGAAACACTAGGAAAAATTCACCCAAAAATGTCAAAAGTGTATTTTTGCGACCACACAGCAATACAAAAAAATCTGAACATGATACACATACACTAGATCAATACAGCATTCCTTTATCTTGAAAGAAAGTATAAACAGCTGTTTCTGTGACTTCCTTGCCTCAACCTCCCATAGTTCATTGCAAAGTTGCTTCACAATAAGGGATAACATACAGATTGAACTGCAAAGTATTTTTCTTTATGGGCACATTTTACTCAGTCGTGCTCGGAGTAGTTTTTAATCTTTTTTGACTTTTGCTATACTGCCATTTTACTGCTTTTTACTCTGATAGAGTGCAGTCTACTCCGTGTGCATTTTTATCTCTTAATGAGCCTATTCTGCTTTGTGCCTGTTTAAAGTGTGCAGTGTACTGTGTATCGTGAGTTGCACTGCAGCTATTTGCTTGTTTTTTGCGTTTCCTGTTAATACCGTGCCGCTGTGTCCTTAGCCTCTGGACCAGTGTGTTCTCCACTGACCTTCCAGTCTCCGGGCCTCACAGCTGGCTGGGATTCAGCTCTTCTTCAAAGGGAGCATTATGCATGCGCCGCCAACGGTGACCGCTCACAGGTCCGCCTTTACCCAGGGAACAGTCCCGCCTTTACCCAGGGAACAGTCCCGCCTTTACCCAGTGAACAGTCCGCCTTTACCCAGGGAACAGTCCCGCCTTTACCCAGGGAACAGTCCGCCTTTACCCAGGGAACAGTCCCGCCTTTACCCAGGGAACAGGTCCGCCTTTACCCAGTGAACAGTCCGCCTTTACCCAGGGAACAGTCCCGCCTTTACCCAGGGAACAGTCCGCCTTTACCCAGGGAACAGTCCCGCCTTTACCCAGGGAACAGTCCCGCCTTTACCCAGGGAACAGGTCCGCCTTTACCCAGGGAACAGTCCCGCCTTTACCCAGGGAACAGTCCCGCCCTTACCGAGGGAACAGGTCCGCCTTTACCCAGGGAACAGTCCCGCCTTTACCCAGGGAACAGTCCCGCGACTCATGGCGCGGTTCCTGGGACCTCTGTGGACTCCAGAGGCCTTAATTAGGGTCTGAGTTATCAGCTCTCTTCTTGAATATGGCAAAATATCAGTCAACCATTCAATAAATCAACCAATCAGTCAATCAATCAATAAATCAACCAATCAGTCAATCAATCAAAAAATCAACCAATCAACAGATCTTTAGGAGCACTTTGGTTGCAGACTCTCAGGAATACATAAAACTATCAGATATTTAAGATGCCATTCAGAAGTAGGAACCACTAAATAATGGCACTCACACTACTTATCTAAATATCCCTAACAGTAAGAACTGTCAACAGAGAAACATACTGGAGAGATGTAGCATCTGGGAGCAAGTTGCAAGAGTAGCAATGTGCTTGCTGCCTCAATCAAGCATTGTACTTATTATTGTATATATCCTAAAAGTTTGTCTATTTATACCTAATGTTGAATTGTCAGTTATGTTTTATGTTTATGCTCAGGTTCTTGTGCAAATCAAATTCTCTTTGGGGCAATAATAAATAAACCTTCAGTGCATTTCTTGATGGTTTCTGGAGCACTTTAGTGAAATTTTAAGTTATATTATATTCATAGTAAAAAGGCACAAATAGAAATCTTTTGGTAGCTGATGCGACGCAAGCTAATCACCTTTGTCCTAATCTCAAAAGGTCATTTTTTATAAATTTTAAACAATAAAAATCAAACAAAAAATGTAAAGAATTTGTGACGAATGGATTCACATGCCTGTCTGGTATTTAGCTGTCTTAAACATAGAGAAAGTTCTCTTGTTTCAAGCTCGACAGATGGCCTAAACACAATGAATACAACATCTAGTACCGATTAGATTTGGATTTTTTAGTTAATTCTGTGGATTTCTTTCATGAAGTAAACTGTAACACTCCTTGACAGCTGAATCCACATTTGTCACACACATTTGAATTCCGTGTCGATAGCTTATTTCTGTAATATCCTTTGGAATATGACCAAACTGACGTTTGCACTGGTTGATTGGCCTTACAGCTAGAGGCTGTGCTCAGTCAGCAGAATGTTTGATTAGTGTTTAAGACTTAACATTGAAAGATATGGATTGTGGGTAATGATTCTGCGTCAGACCATTGTCCTCAAAAGGCAGCGTTATCTTGAGTCCGTCATTTGTGATAAGCAGAAAACCTACAAATCTCCGGGCTCAGATATACCCTTAAGTTTACAGGAGCAGTCTTAGTCAATACTCCTCAGCACTGTGTCTTGGCAGTCCCACTTGGACGGCTTTCAAGCTTTGAAAGAACGAGCAAGAAAACCGCCAGCACCCACAACAATGCGATGTTTTGAAAGCCCCAAACGGCACAGAGAGGAGGAAGAGAATTCCCGCAAAACGTTCACGACCTCCCTCCGGGTTGCGGTCGGTGATTCAACGGCGGAAGAACGCGGCCGAACCCATGACTAATAGCGCACATGTGGTCAGGCCCTGCCGCGGCGTAGGGGTCCACTACGCTGTGAAAAGAAGGGCCGGGTTGAATTCCTCCCGCATGTTTACAATAACATGCCGGGCCATGACGACTTTAATTTTCCGGCAATAATTTAGCATGTCTTCAAATGGCGCTTACGGCATCGTGTACCAAGGTGTCCTGAAGTGCTCTAAGGCCCTTTGCATCAGTGCCCCGATTCCTCAATCATCTGAGTTGAAGTTCTGATCTAGGATCAGCCTTTCGTCTTATAAGAGATAAGATTGGGAGAACTGATCCTAGATCAGTGCTCTTACTCTGAGGCACTTTGTGAATGCACAAGGTATTTTGTGGAAATGTGGAAAGTCATTTTATATTCTCCCAACAAAATTCAGAGCTGGCCTGCTGAATTGTTCCATATGTTTCTCAGGATGTTTTGAGGTGTGAAATTTCTGTCCAAGCCAAGGAGATCGGTTTCCATACGGCCACTGCCTGCAGTATATGGGATCACTCGTCAGTGTTGGATTAGGAACCAAGGTCCAGCATGCATTCCATAACCCGCAGCACTCTCTGGCCCATATTTATCAAGTTAAGAGATGAATCACGGTGAGAGATGAATGAATAACATCGTTATTCAGACATCTGCTCCTGCTATCCATGGGGTTCATAATGCCAGAGATAGCTTTAATTTACGTTGACAAGTTGCCGTTTTGGGGGCTAGTTCTTGAGTTCACTTCAGGTGGAGTGAACCGTGCTAATCCCAAAGTGACAGTTTCCACGATTTTAAATTCAGTTCGAACTGATACCTGTGGTCTATGCTTTTTTTATTTGCCAGGGTGTTCCCTGCCAAATGCTTGAGACAACAATTTAATTTGTCTTTTGTTTTTGTGTTTGTGTTAAAGGAGAACCCCCATCCTGTCCTAAGTTATAATTCGGTATGTTCAATCTTACCTGCAGATAAATTGGTGTGACCTACATGTAGTTCATGCATCAAAACCATTTTACTTAATGATGTCATTCTAATACAAGTCCTCTTCTCATTTAAGTGAATGGAGGTGTCTTTTGAATAGGTCAACATTGTGTAGTGGTGACAATTACAAATAGATAATAGGGTTGTAGTTGCATTTGAGCTGCTGCCTCCACTAAGAGGCCATGTATTCTCCTAACATCATTGCTGTTTGGGACGGGGTTTTCCACATTTTCTTTGTTGTAGGCTGTCATGGACAACAGATTTTAATCCTCTGATGGGACACTTGAAAGAACAAGTATTAAAAAGTAAATATTGTGCGTTAACTGAAATCCTTTGTGGATTCAGAACATTTTTCCATGTTCCTGTGGTTCCCGGTTTATTAATAGTTGCTTACTTGTTGGGTTCTGTATAGCTGTTTGTAATTATTTTCATATGAGGATGTTTGTCGTTTTTCATCGTTTCATTTTCTTTCATCTAAAAAATGTTGTAGTTTCGTTGTAGTTTCGGCTGGAGTTCCCCTTGAAGACGATTTGCGGTTTTTGCTCAGAAAATCCCCCGGTTAGAAACGGTTCCTTTTACAAGCGAACAACGTATCAAAACCGCAGACTCTTTGGGTGCCTAACGAAGGCTCCCATTGTGGGCGGCAGCGCGCCATGTTTTAAAGGACCGTGGCATCGTGTTACCCCAGACAGTGTTCCAGCTGGGGATTTCTGAGGTCCCCAGGCACGGGGCACAGTTTCGGTAAACAGTCATTACCATGCGGCTCGTATTTGCATTATTCATTTATGTTGCGTTTAATCTGGACCAGAAACTGAGACTCCAGGCTTGTAAACCATTGGTTTTGTTTCTCCAAGCCAGAAAGACAAAAGTAATAAAATGACCAGACGTGCTTCCTCAACTGGGATTGGTGAAAGATTGTTTGGTAAAGACATCATGTGCAAGATTAAAACTTAAGGAAGCGTTAATAACTCTGTCATACTTCCTAAATAAATACATGGGTGTTTTCCCCAAGCATTTATACACAATTCGTATTTTTTGTACAAATTGTTATAGTATCCGCTGTTGCTCTGGGAAATAGACTCCCATTAATGCTGAATATTTTCACCTGAGAAAATAGTTTTCTCAATCGGGCCACCTGGCTCTGATACTTAATAAAACATTTATAGACATATATCCAAGTCAACTAACCATCAGTTAATAATATATAATACAACTATTAATAGTCTATTAAGGGTGAATACTGTACAGTGACTGTGTTAACTGAGTTAATTGACTGAGTTCATTCGATTATTGTGTGAAAGATTCTTGGGGGCACCAAGACGATGTTAATCTGAGGGGATGGTGTTAAGGCTCTCCACCACAATCTATCCTCTGAGGGGTGGTGATGTTCTGAAGGCCAATGGATATCTCCTGTGAGATCAGCCCGGTCTGAGAAGATCTATGGAACAACCTTCTCCAAATACCACACACGGCTATCAAAGAGCGCGGTTCCTTTCATAGCCGACCGCTGGCATAAACACTCACTGCAGTTGTTTCGGGCCCCAACCATCCTTGGGCCACACAATTCAACTTTGTTTTTGATGTGATTTTTGTTGGAGCCCTTTGGGGCCACAACAATATTCTTGTTTAGGGCCACCCAAAACCCTAGGGCCGGTTCTGATTCCTTTTTCTCTCAATGCATTGTCAAAAAAATTGGTGTCAAATGAAAGTCTGTATTTCCGGAATATGATGTCGGATTATGATTTTTGGTGAAAATTGTTATTGCTAAAAAAAAAAAAAATTTGTTTTGCTAAAATTGTTATTTTTGAGTTGGTTAAAAGGGACAATTACCATGATTTCACCACATTTTCTTTTACTTTGGCATCATTATGAAACTTAAATCCATAATCATTTCTGCATGTCATGCCTTAGCTGTCATTTTGATATTGTGTGTTTATTGTGTAATTGCCAAAAAATAAATGTTCAGAAAAAAAAAAATGACATCATTACTTAAACCCTTGACTTACTACAAATAGCTTTAAATCGTGATTAGCAGCTTAAAGCTCTGAGTTTTGGGGATGCCCCCTCGTCCAGAGAATAGCCAGGGAGAGTTTTTGGAAAGGGGCGCTGCCGTACATTTACCGTGATTCGGTGGGTAGGGACCGCAGAGGTCCAGAGAAAGAGGGGGAGAGAGAGGGAGTGCGCGAAAGGAATGCGTCTTTTCTTTCTAAGCCGGGACTTGCATATCAAAGACGCGTCGGACATGAATGGCGAGACTGTGACTTTGGCCGGTGTGTGGGGTGGGGTGGGGGGGGGGGGGGGGCGAGGGTGGACGACAGAGAAAACAAGCAAGAGGAGGATTGGCAGAAATAAGCGTATAAAGGAAGAAAGGGGAAGAAACACTCAAATCAACTTTCTCCACTTCAGTTTCCATTCAGTTCAGAATAGAAAAACTATTAATATTCATGAGTTGGGCTATCGCTTTGATGCTGCCACTGAGAGCACGTTCTCTCTCTCTCTCTCTCTTTCCCTCAGTCCCTTTCTTTCTCAGTCTCTCTGTGTTGATTCATGGGGGGGGAACGCAGAGCTCGTCTACCAATGGACCCATTTACGAGACCTCAGGATGGGTCGGAGGTCCGACAGCGGGAATGGGCGCCTTTTTCGAGGAGCCCTCGCCCCCCCGTCGCAGAGTTCCGCTTTCCCTTCGCATTCCGACGGCGAATGAAGACCCCGACACCCTTCAGGTCCCGCCGCGTTCTGCTCGAGCGCTCTTTGCCTCCGTCGTGGGCCGCCAATGGCCGGCTTGTTCAGCAGACTCCAGTTGCTCGCTCGACAGGACAGGCTCTCTCATCCTCTCTGTTTTCTTTAAATCTCCATCTCAATAATCGCTTTTGTGTCATTCTTCGTGGCGGGGTTAATTCCTGCAGTCTTTATTTGCACCCTGCGGAGATGTCTCAGTATAGGATATGCTAATGCTAATCAACAGACACTCCCCCTTTTGTCTGTAATTCTACAGCTCTTTATAAACTTATAGATACAAACTGATGGAATAAGAATTGATGGTTGCAAGCATGCACTTACACACAGGCATACACACACACACACACACACACACACACACACACTGCCACTTTAGAATATAGTTTGGTTATTAATGCTTAATAAATACCTAATAACTGCATTAAACTACTTCATTCATGCATTTCCTTGATTTTTTTTGAAGGAATTTCCACACAAGGTCATTATTCAGTGAGCAAAAGCCGTAATCTAGACATCTAGAGGGGTGGAAATCGAGGACATAAATGGACTAGGTTAACTCCAATATAGCTTCCTCCTAGTTGAAAATGTAACTTTTCAACCAATTGTAGCCAGCTTTTCACCTGAACGCCGAGACAGCGTTTCACCACAAAAATGTTCACTGGGTATTGTGTTAATTGCTTCCAGCTGAACAGTATTTAACCTTCTCTGCGGTTTTCTCAATTTGGAGTCCTTAGTAGTAACACATTAAGTAATGTTAATTAATGGCGACTAACCACCAAATATGTTTTAAATGACATACATTGTAGTTATCAATAGATCATTAAGTACTGTATGTATGATTGCACTGTATTTTCCGGGTACAGAGAAACCAAGGATATCTACTTGAATAGAAGCAGTATACAGCCGTTACATGAGATAAGAATATATAATGATAAGGACAGGCCATTCAGTCCATCTAGGCTCATAATTTAAGTTCAGCTTAAAGACTATCCCAGACTTGAACATCTCGACAGCCTCTGCCTCGACTACATCACGTGGGACGTTTTTCCACACATTGAAAATTCTCAGTGTAAAGGATTTCATCCTGATATCTGTGGAATGAACCTTGAGCTATGTTCCACTGTGCCCCTTGTTCTGCTGACAGAACCCAACCTGAAATATCGGTTGTCAAAGGTGTGACATCTCATGTGTGTTTGTGTGTGTGTGTGTGTGTGTGTGTGCGTGCGCTCGCGCATGTGCATGTGTGGTGCGTGTGTATTATCCAGAGCTGGAGGCATCCCGGTCCTTTGAGCACCACAGTCTGTCGGAGCAGCCAATGGATTACAGGATCCTGCTGGTGGATGAAGACCAGGACCGGATGTACGTGGGTTGCAGGGACCACATTCTGTCCATGAACATCAACAACATCACCCACAGGGCGCTCAAGGTCAGTGTCTCCCAACACAGCGAGCTACGGGCCGTGACCGGGTGACTAAAACAAACTACCGCTCTCATTTAGCATTATTTTAGCCATTTAGCAGATGCTCTTACCCTATATTAAATTAATTTATACAGGTGGATATTTTACTGAAGCAATTCAGGTTAAGTACCGAGCTCTGTAATCCCAACTTTAAAGAAACCCTGTGCAATAACCTTTTTTTTATTGCATTTAAAGTGTTAATTAAGAAGATTCCCTTTTGATGTGAAAACTGTAATTTCCTTTTTTTGGCTTTTCCTCCGAATTTGGGGTGCCCAATCATATATCAGCGCTCATTACCGGATCCTCCGCTATCGTTTCGGGAGAGCGCAGGCAAGCACATGCTCTCCGTCGAAGCACGTGATGCCAAGCGCTGCTTCTTTAAACGGTGTAGCTCACGCAGAGACGAGGGAACCGCTTCATGCACGCAACCGACCAGCAGGGGTCTGTAGAGGACGATGAGACGCGGACGCCTGCCAACTGAACCCTCTCTGAACCCTCCCGGAGCATTTGAAAATGTTCTTTTATTTAGTGTTGGTTTATTATGTGCTGTCTTCCCTTTTAAAGAGGTAACAATGGAGTATTTTCCTGATTCTTTTTCCACAGGTGTTTTGGCCAGCGCCCACCAGCAAAATCGAGGAGTGTCAAATGGCGGGAAAGGACCCCGCGGTAAGTGGATCCAAGTCAGCCAATTTTTTGCCAACCGCTGGCAAAAAGAAAATATCAGACAAACTTGCTCAGCCATCCCAGCTAGACTTCGGAACTTTGAAATAATCAATACACGGCCGGTTCCTCGGGCCCATTCCAAATGCTTTTGACCTATTAAATGTGCGCTCTGTAAAAGCATGCCACAAACAGTGAAAACCCACTCCGAAAGACCCCCCCTCCCCTAAGGGGCTTTTATTTTGAAATGGCAGCCAGGCTGCTTGTAAACAGGGGGAGGGGACTCTGGCCACCCAGGGGGAGGGGACTTTGGCTGCCCAGGAGTGTTCGTTCTGCTTTTGAGCCCTGACCCAAAGAGGTTAACACTAATATTTGCACGAACAGTCGCCACGTTTACTGTTTGAAGCCCCTCTACCCATCTCTGTACATATTCTGTTTGGAGGTGGTCAGATTACAGCCGTTGTCAGTTCGTAAACGTTCCTCTCCTGTATGTTAGCTTAAGAAGGCACTTGCGGTAAACAGATAACTTTATGGTGTTCATTTGCTTTGCTGACACCCTGTTCTGAGGTAACTTGCTTAACATAAACTTAAGCAGCTGAATGTTTATCTGAGTTGGGAAAACAGTGCTATTGTGTGCTCACAATAGACAATATGTTAAGCAACTAATTGCTTGTCAGTCTGAGAGGGAATGTGTGCCAGGCTAATACAGTTCTGTGTCTGTAGGAAAGGAGGGGGTACATACATTAGATGTTAAAATGATGCAGGATGGTCCCACTTCAGAGCCAGCTGAAGGTGTAGGCAGTGTGGGGATGGAATCGCTGTTGTTTTCACTGGGAATATAGTATTTAGCACCCACGGCTGCAGTTTTGCCATCGAGGGCCAAGTTATACTAACTCTCTCTCTCTCACCAAATTATTTTAATAAGGATTACAGTCAGGATTTCAAGTGCTTACCCACTCTGGGATATATTGTTTGTATGTTAATTTCACAACATCCACAGTCATGGTAGTTGGCGCTTGCATTAAAAAGATTTTACGGTATAAATCAAGAGTATAATACAATAAAGCATCTGACTTATTTCCACTGTGTTCCTTTTACCAGCAATATGAGAGGGCATGCTCAGTATACAGTGAATTTGCCGGATGGAATTTAGATGTTCCTTCGACGACCTTTGAACCTCTTTTTTTTTTTTTACTTTAAAACAGATGTGACCCATCTTCCTTTTTCAAAATATATTTACGTTCATCAGCATTTAGATACACTTTAATGTCTGGCTGAAAAGGAATTTCTTGACACGCAGCTCTTTATCCTCTCTATCCCTCTCTTCCTATCCTTTGTTCCCTCTCTCTCTCTTCCTTTCCTTCTCCCTCTCCCACTTCCCCTCTTCTTCTACCCTTTGTGGTGGGTCATGTGTCAACCATTATTATGTCAACCTTTTTTATGTTCTATGTGAAGTCTCTGAAGTGAAATACTATTTCATGGAAAAGGCAATGAATGCGTGCACTTTAATATCTCTCTCTCATCTCTCTCTCTCTCTCCCTCCCTTGCTCCCTCTATCTCTTTGTCTCTGTCTCTCAAATTCAAATTCAAAATTCTTTATTAGCATGACATATTTTGAAATACATATTGCCAAAGCGTAATGATCAATCATAATAATAACAACAGCTCTCTCTCTGCCTCGCTCCCTCTCTCTCTTTATCTCTTTCTCCTCTCTTTCTCTTCTCCAGCATGGGTGTGGGAACTTCATCCGGGTCGTGCAGCCCTTCAACCGAACCCACCTGTTCGCCTGTGGCAGCGGAGCCTTCAGCCCCATCTGCGCGTACATTAACAGGGGTCGGAGGTCAGAGGTCAGTGAGTAAAAGCGTCTGCTAAATGAATGTAATGTAATGTAATGAGAGACTGCGATCGCTATCACGCCAGTGGTGTCAACCAGAAAGAGAAAGGCACACAAACTTTGAATTGCCACGAGTGAACATTCATTGATGTTACAATAGACACAATGCTAAAGGTTGCTTAAGTAGCACTAAAAACAAATTAATCAAAATCAATGCTGTGCCTATCGTTACCTTATACTAATTGTAAAAATGGATAAATGCTGACTCAATTCAATATTATATTTTTGTGTCTTTTTTATCTTCAACATTTGATTTCTTTCTGTTTTTTTCAACACCTGTGGTTTTCAGATACCGTTCATAAACCCGCGTGATTTTCATGGACGAGACCTGTTCGTTTTCCCACCGTTGGCTCTATTAGAGACAGTGCTGACGTCAGACCAAATCAGAACCACGATCAGAGATTCGATTCCCGCTCCCCCACCCCAGGCTGAAGCGGCCAATGGCGCGTGTCGGGGCGAGGCGAAGCTACCCAGCTTCTCACGGGAGATGAGTTCCAGCTGGAGAGAGCTGGGAACGAGGGCCAACGTTTCCTTCAGGAGAAAATCGCCCTCTCCCACTCTCTCTCTCTCTCTCCGTATCTCCGCGCTTCGGCCAAACGCTAACAAATCGCACTGCGGCCGAGCCGGTTTCCCGCCAGAGCCTGGCTTTCTGTCACATCTCTTTTGTTTGAAAAGCGGTTTGGTTTGTTTGTCTTCCCGGCGAGGGAGGTGGCGACCGTCTGCCGCCTGGGTTTGTGACCGGGGTAGAGCACCTTTGCGGGAGCCAAGAGTTTACACACAGGCAATGATGGGCTAATATACACTTTAGAATACACAAGTGCGTCTTCTTACAACACACAGAACACCTCCCACATAAATCCACCCGTAAACTCCAGTCAAAGAGGCAGATGCGTAGGTTGCTACGCTGAAAGGTGTAAACCTTACAAAAACAAGGCGACCAGCCTGTGTTACACATGAAGTGCACGTATAGACAGGTGTGTTACACATGAAGTGCACGTATAGACAGGTGTGTTACACATGAAGTGCACGTATAGACAGGTGTGTTACACATGAAGTGCACGTATAGACAGGTGTATTACACATGAAGTGCACGTATAGACAGGTCTTTGTTGTGCTGCATCAGAGCTCATTGATTGGGCGGCCACATGCACGGTTGCATGGTTGCTCGGTTACGGAGCTGAAGCGATGATGAGGGATGGAGTGCCTTCCGGGTTTTTCTAAGATAAACCCGAAACCTTTCCTAGAGCGAGTCTCCCAACAGGGATGGACAGTATTTCCAATACGTGTATTTGGACGATCCATTATGGATCATTTGCTCCTTATTATGGATGGTTTATACCTCTGGCTTTGTGCCACCTGCAAAACAACCTGTGTCGTTTTACAGATGCATTTATTTGGGAGGCATTTCTGTATTTGGAAGCAAGTTACTTTTTAGTGTATTTTTGGTCATTCCTGGCTTGTAAATTTGCTATAATCCTTAGTGGAGCACCTTGTGAGGGTGTGGGTGGAGTTTGCTGGGGGGAGGTGGTAGGCGGCGTGGATTCCTGTCGGGTGTTGCCACAGAAACCTGGCAGAGCGGGTGCCTGATGGATGTCACCAGCAGGAAGGCCAGAGAGCTGACCTGGCCTCTCCAACCCTGTACAGAACGGGGAAAATTTTATTAAACTGTATTATCAAGATTGCAGCACTTTGCTGTTTCCATATACTGTATACTGTATCTACATTGCCACATTCCGATATTACAGGATATACAATTTATTATGTATATAATTAATTTAATTGCTGTGATATATTATTTTTTTTGGCAAAAACCTACTGAAGAATTGGGCTAGAGCGTTGTTTTTTTAACTGATTGTTTTTCTGGAAAATTGTGCATATTTACAGTGTATTGCGGAATATTTATTTTTCTGTTAGAAATGTAAATCCCTCTCCCATGTTTACTTTCTGCATCTCTCCGTTCCCTCTATCCTCTCTTTTCCTCTCCTCTCTTCTCTTCTCCTCTCCTCTCCCGTAGGAGCAGTTGTTCCACATTGACTCTCGGATTGAATCTGGGAAAGGAAGATGTTCTTTCAGTCCTCAGATCAACACTGTCTCTGTCATGTTGAGTAAGTCCTTCTGAATTATTTACACTGGAGACTTTATTACAGTAACAACCCAACCCCCTCGCACACTATTACACACACACACACACATACAAACACACACTATTACACATACACACACGAATACAAACACACACGCACACACACACACAAACACACACACCTTGCCATTGCAGTGCCTGCATGTGCTCCCTTAGGGGTCAGCGGGCGCCTGGTTGCCATGGTCACTGCCTGTGCGTGACAACGCAGGCGGGGCTCGGCTTTCAGATACCCGAGCACCTCCCCACCGGAGAGAACAGGGCGTGCACAGCTAGGCCTGGCCCCCATGCCAAATAGAGTCAAGTTCACTTGGAGTAGGAGTAGTTGGAGTGTGTGTGTGTGTGTGTGTGTGTGTGTGTGTGTGCGTGTGCGTGTGCGTGTGTATGTGCGTGCGTGCGTGCGTGCGTGTGTGTGTGTGCACGTGTGTGCACGTGTATGTGTGTGTCCACATGTGTATGTGTGTGTGTATGTTTATATGTGTGCAACTGTGTGTATAATTGTATTGTGTATAGTATTTCTTTTCATAGTAAAATATGTTTCACATGATATCATAATAAAAAATTTGGAGGATTATCTGTTTATCTATCAGTCAAAGTTTATCTGAATTTTGGTTTTCATAACGTATTTGCCCAATTAACTGGAAAACCATATGTAAAATGACTCGGGGGTAAGTTGATCCATCTAATTAGCTGGGAAAACTTGCAGTTAGCTAGCAACTGAGGTCGTGTGACCCAACCATGAGCAGACTCTCGGATTCCCTCTTCCCTCCTCTCCTTCTTCTGGTGGCTTGTTAGGTACCTTGCAGGACTGCTGACACTTCGGCACCTCCCCTTTTCAACATTTCTGCCAATTAAAGACCACCCCCAGCTGTTCTCTGAGGAAGATTTTAACCCAGGCAAAATGTTTGGTCGAACAAGCTACATGCTAACCATCGATCATTTGCGCTAACCTTTTCCCTCTGTGTGCGGTTGGTGTCCCCGTGTTTGGTTTTCTAACACTGTTTGGCTGCCTTTTCTCTGAAGAGCCCCACAACAGAGCTTATGTTTTATGGAGACTATAGATAGCTGTGCGGTTTAATCGTAAATTATTTTCTGTAGGAGTCTGAGAAGCGATCGGTAAGCTCCTTCTCTGGGGTGCTGGGGCGTTTGAGTGCTCAAGTTTCGCGTTTCCAAGAGGGCCTTGGATTAGGGCCACATTCCGCCGCCAGCAGGGCTATGCGATGAAGTGACAAAGTGATAGAATAATGGAGCGATTGGACACAGAGACGTTTTAAAGGGGAACCGCCCAAAAAAGCCTTTTGTTACGTTCTGTCTTTCTCCCAGAATAATTGGTGTGGCCTGTAATTTTTGCATCAAAAACCAAAACTTTCTTTTGCAAAACGTCCATTTGAACTGATGTCATTGGCATATAACTGCTCCTCATCTGAAAAGAGACGTTATACCCGGGTGACATCACCATTTGGGGCAGGGCTCTACATTTTCTTTGTTGTGGACTAAAGTATTATACCTGGCACATTAGAATGAGATAGAGAAATTATTCTATAGGTGAGGACAGACATGATATTAGGGTTTTTGGCTGGAGTTAGGGAGTACTTAAATAAGAACACAATAATGTGTTAAAGAGAACAGGCTATTCGGCCTGTCCAGACTCATTTAGCTACAGAATACAGAGTATCCAGCACTGTATCCATCCTGGACTTAAACACCCTGAGACTCTACTGCATGGCCTGGTGAGCTGCACGCCTTAGCTGTGTCTCAAACCGCATACTTCCGTGCTCCACACTACCGTACTGCGGTTTCGACTCACATGGATGCGTGTTCGCTATACTTGCTCGGAGCATGGAAGTATGCGGTTTGAGACACGGCCCTTGACAACTCCCAGCGTAAAGAAATGCTTCCTGATACCAGGGTGAAATATATCTCAGTCATTTCCCATTGCGTCCCCTTGTTTGACTGACAGAGGGATGTGGGAGGGGTTAAAGGTGCCCCACACAGAAGATCAGCCGCTATCGTCTCTGTTTGTCACACTGCTCCCTCCCCCCCCTCACAGTCTCTCACTCTCCTTCCCCCCAAAACCCCCCACGGCTAACGCACCACATTCTCCCAGCATGCAGCTATGCAGAATCTGTTATGGAATCCGTGTTAGGACTTGGGTGGAATTAGGTCAAATTTCAGCTGTCAGTCCTGACGCCTTAGATGAAAATATGTCTTTCATAAGCCTCACGGAACCAGTCTTGCCGCCTCAATCAGTTCCGCTTCTTCCGAAAAAGTTGTCAAACGATTTGATTTCTTAGTCAAAAAGGACTGAGAAAAAAGGACTCCCTCGTTCCAATAAATTGAGATTTTGATGCTGTGCATTTCAGGACATCATCCTGCGCACCAATTCATCAGTTTCTCACTTCTCAGACAGCAGATATCAGATCTGTCTTATTAATGTTTTTTCCTGGCCTTTTTCAAAGCTGCAATGCATGTGAATTACAGTTTTAATCATAATCGGCAGACTTATATTGGGGAGAAGAGAGAATTGATGGCAAAGGTATTTTCGTGAGATTCTGTGGGCGGGCGTGTGGGTGGGTGGCAGGTCTTTCCTGAGCTTTGAGCTGATCGGCGCTCTCCTTCCCAGACCAGGAGCTGTTCTCGGGGATGTACATCGACTTCATGGGGACGGACGCCGCCATTTTCCGGAGCCTAACCAGGAGGAACGCCGTGAGGACGGACCAGCACAACTCCAAGTGGCTGAGCGGTGAGGAAGCTTCCAGAACTTTGAGTGTGGGCGCGTCTGTGCTGGAGTTATGTTAGCTATCAAGGGCCCTATTGTGCTTCAGCAGGAAACTGAAAGATTTCAGTGACTTAGGGTTGCTGATTGGCTCATCCTGTTAAGTCACTGTTCCAGTGTGTGGATGGGCCCACGGTCTGGTATCTGTTAAGGCACTGTTCCAGTGTGTGGATGGGCTCCATGGTGTGGTATCTGTTAAGGTACTGTGCCAGTGTGTGGATGGGCCCACGGTCTGGTATCTGTTAAGGCACTGTTCCAGTGTGTGGATGGGCCCCACGGCCTGTTATCTGTTAAGGTACTGTTCCAGTGTGTTGATGGGCACACTGTCTGGTATCTGTTAAGGCACTGTTCCAGTGTGTAGATGGTCCCCACGGTCTGGTATCATGGTATCAAGTCAGCGGGAAACATTAAAAAAAGGTAACAGTTTTCATAAGGAGAGCAGTGTGTTTCTTTTATGAGTTTCCTGCTCTTTTATGACTGATAACCGATAAGGCGCTTGACCCGTCACATTAAACCTGGTTCGGTTGACTGGTCAGGCTCTCACTCAGAGGCTGTGTCCCCGTGGTTCAGCTGTAAATAAGGAAACTCTCAGGAAGTTGGATTTGAACATGGTTCCTGCTTTCTCAGAACCGGTCTTTATCGATGCCAAGCTGATCCCGGATGGCTCAGACCCCAACGACGCCAAGCTGTACTTCTTCTTCAGAGAGAGGCTGACGGACAGCAACGGCAACACCAAGCACATACACACCATGGTGGCGCGAGTGTGCCCGGTGAGTGTGTGTGTGTGTGTGTGCGTGCATGAGTGTGTGTGCGCGTGTGTTTATATGTTTTGTAATGTGTGCAAACCCTGTCTGTCGTCATCTGATATACTCTCTCCTCTCAGAATGACGTAGGCGGCCAGCGAAGCCTGGTGAACAAGTGGACCACCTTCCTGAAGGCCAGGATGGTGTGTGTGGTTCAGGAGCCCGATGGGACGGAGACACATTTTGATGAGCTCGGTCAGCGCCCACGCCCTCCCTCAACCAAACACCCACCATAAGCCACCCTTCACTGCCAATAGGATGCAAGGAAAATACTCAGTGTTGAATCAACTCTGACCGAGTATATTTTACTCCGATAAAGTGCTTTTGATCTATCTTATTAATTTACCTGTTACCTCTGTCAAATGAATGTCGGAACACCTCTTTGTCCTTTCGTTAATTGGCCAGCAGAGGCAGTCGTGTAATATAATGGTTAGGGAAATGGACTTGGACTTAGAGGTTGCAGGTTCAGTTCCTAGGTGGGGCACTATGGTAGTACCCTTGAGTGAAGATACTTAACCTGAGTTGCTTCAGTAAAATATCCAGCTCTTTAAATTGATACGTAAAATTGATAAGTAAAAAAAAAGATGCTAGCTGTGTAAGTGGCTCTAGATAAGATCATCTGCTCCAAGCCTACATATTAAATGTCATTGATGTCACAGTTGATGAAGCCGTCAGAACGGAGATCTGCTTGATCTATTTTTGAGGACGCTTGGCTTTGGCAGTGAAGGTGCAGACCGGCTGTCCATCAGGCGATGCTCGTAACACAAACGGGCGTTTTTGTTTTTTTCTTTTCCAGAGAGCGTGTTTTTACTCGAACAGGAGCACCCCAAGAAGATTCTACTGTTTGCTGTTTTCACGTCGGCGAGGTACGTTCGACCGCGCCGTTGGCCTTTCCCCTTTGACGATGCGAGCCGCGGGTTCCGATGCGAACGGATCGCAGGGGTCTCGTTCCGGCAGCAGCCGTCTCCTGAAAAAAGGGTTATGGGGACCCCGACGGTCTCTGCCTCTACTTACATGACCTGACAAGCTGTTCCACATTGACTCTCTCTGTGTAAATAAATACCTGCCATTCATTCTGTCCAAACAAGCAAATGTCTCCACTTTTACCTGCTTGCAAAATCCAAACGATATAGCGATGCAGAATTACGCTGATATCAAAAATGATATACAAACACAGAGTCCTGCATGTGATAACTCATCAGGTCAAGTTTCTTTCCCTTTCAGATTGTGACAAAAATACAGCATCTAATCTGAGTTTACCTTTCGCACCAAGAACACAGCACCACTCGCAAATGAAATGTGGCTGAATGAGCATTATAAATTTAAAAAAGTGAATTTACAGGGTCTTTAAAGTAGCATCAGACGGGGCTTTTCTTTCTAGACAGCAGTACTATACTGACAGCGAGTACCCATGAAATGGGTTAAAACCAAATTTAAAGGATGGTCGTATATGTAGTTAAATGGGGGGGGCTCCAGTGAAAATAATTATTTAATGTCAAGATAAATATAGATAGGAACACTATCTGGGTATGCCAAAAAGATATCAAAGGATAATGATAGAAGGCGGGTCTCTGGTAATTTGTGGTGGCTTTGCAGAAAGGCCTTGGGTTTTTTTATGATTGTTCATTGGAACGTCGCGTGGGAATACAGGCATTTTATTAAGTATGTTCTACAGAAGAGATCCTTGCTTTTTATTCTCTAATCATTATTTAATTTGTTGGTTCCCACCTTTTGGTTTTCCACTCATGAAAGCCAGGTCACGCCAATTATTTGCGGGGGGGTAAGACAGAATGTGCTAAATTACGAGATCTGGGTGGAGTACCCCTTTAAAAAAAGCAGATTGTAGTTATTACCGTATCTGACCCACGCCTCAGATCGCATTTCTTCTTGTTGTGAAAGGGATAAAAAGCTGTCGATGGCGGAGCTGTTGGCGTGCGGGGCGAAGGCGCCGTGCTCCTCAGGGCTGCCTCTGCAGGCCATCGTGAGCGTGAGCGCCGCGGAACCTCCTGCATAATGAGGACCATTATGCTAATGGATGGGCCTTTAGCATAGGAATGGTCCGGAATCGAAATTCACCGGCGCCATACGGATGGAACTCGCGTGTAACGCGGAGCAGAGGCGGATATATTTCTTTTCCAGCCAAATACCCAGACTCAGGAAATGGGAAACCAGGGGGGGGATTTCATTGAGGTTTTTTAAATTTAAAAAAAATAGTTTAAGGAAGTGAATGAAAAAAATATTTTTCCAGCTTGAGTTCTGTCAGGAGACCTAGGTGAAAAATTGCCACACTGATATCAAGAAAGTACTTTTTAACACACAGCTGACAGTGTGTGGACAGTTTGCCAGGTCATGTAGAGGAGGCCTCTGGGTGTTGAAGTCCAGGATTGAAGCAGTGCTGGATACTCTCTAGTCTGTAGGTAAATGATGAACTTAGATGGGCTGAATGGCCCGTTCTAGTCACCCGGTAGTCTTATATTCTCAAAAAAACAGGGAGATTTGCACTGTTCATTGGGGGATTGTGGGTTAGAATTGTACATACACGCGTTTCCACTACTCACAGTTTAAAGGATTCGTTCAGATGAACAAAAGACTTTGTGAATCTCTGTGGTATGACGTTACGTTGACCGAGCCTGGTCACGTATTGCCGCTGCGGTGCGCCATGTTGTATGGTAGTAACTAGCTGGTAGCTAGCTAACCGGCTATAAACATAATAGCTTGCTAGCCAATATACAGTGAGCACCATAATTCATTGGACAGTGACACATTTTTTTGTTATTTTGGTTCTGTACTCTAACACTTTGAGTTTGAAAGGATACAAAGGATACAGACTGTCAGCTTTAATTTGAGGGTATTTACATCCATATCGGATGAACCGTTTAGAAATTATAGAACCTTTTGTACATAGTCCCCCCCCCCCCCATTAAAGTCATCATTTTTAATATTTGGTCACATATCCTTTGCATGCCATGACTTCCTGATGTCTGTGACCCAACAATATCAAAAGACTCTTGATATCTTATTTTCTGGTACTCTTACAAGCAATACTATAACTTATCTGCATTTGAATGGATCTCTATGGGAATTGGGGAGTGGGACTAGATTTAGCTGTAAATTATGCTGGAACATTACAGAATTCATGGTTGGCTAAATGGCTGTAAGTCGTATTTAATGAACGGGTATTTAATGACAGCAGCAGCTGGCTAACACCAGCAGGGGCATTATTTTCCCACCCAGAAGCACGTAGGTGACGCCAGCATTGAACACGATGTCATAGCTGGCAATTTCTCACTTTAGTGCGGTAAATCATTCCCCCATGGTGAATCTCGCCAGAATGCGCGACCGCGATATCCTGAAAAGCTCTTGAGGTTGAACGGGGCACTCTGTTTTGTTTGGCGGGAGTGCAGTCAGTTGGAAAAGGTGGGCGGAGGCAATATGTGTGAACCAGACAACACTGAAGCTTGTAAATTTAGAAACGCTTCAAAATCTCACACTCTGGACTCCGCCTCCCTTTCACCCTCTGTGAAACATTTTGTGATGCTCTGGCCAGAGAGAAAAAAATACTTTAAAATGTGTTACAAAACAAGGTTTATTATATGCAAAAACATTTAGATATACTACAAACTACAAACTTCAAATACGTGTGTCGGAAATCCCTGGGGTTAAGTGGGGTTAAATTATTTTTCATTCCTCCGCCCAGTAGGTGGCGCTGTGGGGTAAGTGAGGGTTAAGAAGAAGGTTGTTACCTCCTGCCAGTGGGGTAGAAGCGCAAGCAGCTGAGGCCACCCAGGCGCAGTATGGGTCCCCGGCCAGGCAGCAGTCTGCACAGGCCGAGGCGTAGGCATGGCAACCATGTAAAGACACGTGGGAAGAACTGTGCCGCGAGCTCACAAACAGCTGTTGCTGAAATGAAAACAGTCGACTTGCTACATGAATGACCGCTAACGGTGGAATAAATGCTCCTTTCTACTCATTTTGCAAATCTTAAGAACCCAGTTATGGCTTTATTACCGCACTGCGCCTTGTGAAAAAAGTGTCTTCTTCGCCCCCAGCTCAGTGTTCAAGGGCTCTGCGGTGTGCGTGTACAACATGGCCGACATCCTGATGGTCTTCAACGGCCCCTTCGCCCACAGAGATGGCCCCGGCTTCCAGTTGACGGCCTATCAGGGGACGGATCCCCTACCCCCGCCCGGGCACAGTGAGTCAAGGGGGCGGGGGTTAAGCTGAAAAACAGGTTGAACTGCCAAAAGGTTGAACTGATGCTAATTACAATGCACCTGCAGTTATAGTTACAGTGTAAATGCACAGGTATCAGGGTCAATCAGGATAAAGTGGGACCTGGTTACCAAGCACATACCCGCACCCCACCCCTCTACCCCACAGTGTCCTGGCGGAGCCTTCACGCCAAACATGCACACCACCAAAGAGTTCCCTGACGATGTGGTGACCTTCGTCAGGAACCACCCCATGATGTTCAATACCATCTACCCCTTGGGCAAGAGGCCGCTGGTTGTGCGAACGAACGCTAACTACAAGTACACCACCGTCGCCGTTGACCTGGTGACCGCTACCGACGGCAGCTACCAGGTCCTGTTCCTGGGGACAGGTAACAGTTGGTAAAGTCTTATCCTTTTGCTTCAGTGACAAATCCGACCACCAGGTGGTGCTACATGAATTAGTGAAGAAACTTATTTGATGGAACCACTGTAGAAATCTCAGATACAGACCTCAAAGTTCTGGTCAACCAGACGGGTATGAAATCAGAAGTAGCAGGCTTATCAAGCCTCTTATTATCACTTGTGCAAAAACACAGCCTTTACACAGGAAAGAGTCACATGCAACATTGATGAAAACACCTATTGTTGGTGTCATTTGATGTCACTGTTCAGAGCTTCAAATGCCTCCATTCGTGATACATCTGTGTTCTGGTGTTTCTGTATTATCAGATTTTTTTTTGTTGATTTTACAAATATTTAATATTTCATGCATTCAAAGTTTGCAAACTCTTCAGTGAAGAAGCTCGCTGCTTTTCTGCTGTTTTTGCTCTAGGTAGCACTATGAAAAGTGGAGAAACTATTTATGCTAATGAAAGCAACACGGTCTAAACCGGCGGAGCGCACATCCTCACACAGTGAAATGGTGGACTTTACTCCCACCTATTTACCCCACATGGCCTAAGTTTTTGGCTCATGCGACTAATGGTTTAAGCCAGGAGAAGGTATCCCACAAGAGCCAGTTTAAGAGTTATTGATTGTGGCTGTTGTCTTTACTCCCCATTAACCAGGTGCTACATAAACCTGTGATTGTTACGAGGACATCAGTACAGAATCTCTGGAGATTGTGGGTGAATACGGGGGGATTGTGGGTGAATACAGGGGGTTGTGGGTGAATACGGGGGGTTGTGGGTGAATATGGGGGATTGTGTGTGAATATGGGGGATTGTGTGTGAATATGGGGGATTGTGGGTGAATACAGGGGGGGTTGTGGGTGAATATGGGGGGATTGTGGGTGAATATGGGGGGATTGTGGGTGAATATGGGGGGATTGTGGGTGAATACAGGGGGATTGTGGGTGAATACAGGGGGATTGTGGGTGACAACGGGGATTGTGGGTTAATACAGGGGGTCGTGGGTGAATACAGGGGGTTGTTGGTGAATACAGGGGATTGTGGGTGAATACAGGGGGATTGTGGGTGAATACGGGGGGATTGTGGGTGAATACAGGGGGATTGTGGGCGAATACAGGGGGATTGTGGGTGAATACAGAGGGTTGTGGGTGAATACAGGGGGATTGTGGGTGAATACAGGGGGATTATGGATGAATACAGGGGGATTGTGGATGAATACAGGGGGATTGTGGGTGAATACGGGAGGATTGTGGGTGAATACAGGGGGTTGTGGGTGAATACAGGGGGATTATGGGCGAATACAGGGGGATTGTGGGTGAATACAGAGGGTTGTGGGTGAATACAGGGGGATTGTGGGTGAATACAGGGGGATTATGGATGAATACAGGGGGATTGTGGATGAATACGGGGGGATTGTGGGTGAATACGGGGGGCTTGTGGGTAAATACAGGAGGATTGTGGGTGAATACAGGGGGTTATGGGTGAATACAGGGGGGTTGTGTGTGAATACAGGGGGATTGTGGGTGAATACAGGGGGATTATGGGTGAATACAGGGGGGGGTTATGGGTGAATACAGGGATTGTGGGTGAATAAAAGAGGATCGCTAGTGGGTACATGGAGACTGAGGCCGGTAAAGAGATGCTGTTGGCTGTGACAGGGTGAACGGCTCACAGCTGTGAATGTTTATGAGTTCCACATTTTCCCCGGATTCCTGACACAGCGCCAATAATGTCAAACGCAGGCTCCAGTGCAGAGGCTATTGTTTTGCTGTTTTATTGGGGATTTCCAAGAGAATGTTCAAATGATGTTTTCTTCTCCCTCTCGAAACTTCTTGGGTAAACAGACCTCTCTGTCCGTTATTTCACCTCTTACGTTTTTCATGCACTGGTGTCGCTCAGCCCTGGATTTAAGGACGTTTCCTAAAGCTGCTGTCCCTATGGAAGCTACCAAACTCACATTATGGCCGAGTGAAAAGAAATATAGATTTAAAATGATCAAACAGAATTTAATTTAAAAAAAATTGTATGTCTGAAGTTCTGGTGATCAGTTTTTATTTATTTATAAAGAATCTGTTTTAATTTGAGAAGTGGTCTGTCCACAGCAAAATGTCCAAGGTTAAATCAACTCTACAATTTACCTTGTGGACAAAAATACACTATAACCTTGTATAATATACAGTGCAGTACAAAAGTATTTGGACAGTGGCACATTTTTTGTTGTTTTGGCTCTGTACTCCAGCACATTGGGTTTGAAATGGAACAGTGACTATGAGGTTAAAGTGCAGACTTTCAACTTGAATTTGAGGGTGTTTACATCCATATCGGTTGAACCATGTAGCAAATTACCCCTTTTTATACATAACCCCCCCCATTTTAGGGGACCAGTTGACAAATTAACATAAACTTAAATGAAGTCATCAAGATAAAAACTCTTGATATCTTATTTTCAGGTACTCTTACAATCTATACTATAACCTCTCTGCATGTGAATGGATCTCTATGGGAATTGGGGGGGGGGGGGGGGGGGGGGGGGGTGACGACTAGGTTAAGCTGTAAATTATGCTGAAATAAATTATTGCAACCGGAGTCCCAGATGCACCACTCCACCCCTTTGAATTGAACATTTTACATACTTTTCTTTGGACTTTATACTTTCCAGCTAGTTTTATTAGGTCCCTCATTACAGTATATTACCATCCATTCTACCCTTAGTTTAAACCGGGACTGACCAGTGAAGGATGGGCACTCCCTCTCATTTCATTTTCATTTATTTAGCCTTTTACAGGAATTTGTCTTGCATGCAAGAGTCAGATGGTTAACAGAGATAACATGTAAAACATATTTTTTTTAAAACATACATCGACCACACAACAGGAATGACAATATAACATTACAACAGACAGAGAGCTAGGGGGTTACAGATTATTCATGGTACCGGTTATTCATAATACAGGATCAGAGGGTAA
>CM056377.1:17346370-17406308 GCA_029718625.1 Synaphobranchus kaupii | reverse complement strand
ACATGTCGGACGCGGAAGAGTGGACGCAGATGCATCCCCATTGGAGGTTTTGGGCCTGCAGGGTGACTCGCCCGGTTAAAACGTGGATCTTAAATACAGCGACCTGCATCCCGTTCCCGAATTACACTTAAAGCAACCCTTTAAGTGTATCCAAAAAGTTCACAAGGACGTGTTTGACAGCCCCGGGAAGATGTCTAACTAGAGCAGGAGTCTTTTCTGTTTTTTGTGATTTCCTTTCAATCAGCAGCCGATTTAGGCCTTGGAAACAAGGTGTGCAGACTCTTTTGCCAGTTAATGAATTAAGCACTTAAGTGCAGGAACACATAAAAAAACCAGCAGACACAGCGGCCCTCCAGGATTTGACTTTGAGATCCCTGAACTATAGAGAATCACACCGTGGCTGTGTATCTAGACCATTGTCCTGGTTGTAGGTGAAATTAGCGACTATGGGAGAAACTGTTTTCTTTGCAAGGTCTACAGGTTGTATTTCACATTATCATTCCATCCAGAAATGGAACTAAAGTCACAGAAGTGCCCTTTTCTCCCCGAGATCAGTGTGTAATTGATCTATAATTTAACATAACGTCACCAGAGTGTGTAATTGATTTATAATTTAAGATAACCTAAAAAAACAGTCAGAATCTTCGTTAATTGCCAAGATACACAGTTCCACAAACTTACTGAAAATCCTGTTTCTGTCGGGGTTGAAGACACGTGTCCTGATTTGAAGTTATTCCTGATCTGAGCATTCTGAAGGTATTAATGTCTAATAAAGCACTAACACCTGCAACTTTTTTCCTGAAAAATACAATGTTTATTTTCAATACAACACCAATACATTTCAGTAAATATATTATAACACAAAGATTTCCAAGGATTGTGTGTTTTATATACTCTTACCAGTGCAAACAGTAACCTTGTGTGTAAATGAGCTACCCGCCCCATTAATGACACACAGTTATTAAACACTTTATTAACATTTACTATTGTTTATTAATGTCAACTTACCATCAACAATGTATTTGAATAATCACATATGATATTTATCATTTTATCGGAGAATACTAACAGCAATATATCTATTGTTTTTTTTCCAATATTTATGAATTGTCTTTTATAATATTTAAGACAAAGCTGAAGGTTTGGAGTTTAGTGTCACCTGAACTGCAGCCACCAGTGCATTGTCCACAATAGGGAAAGGGGAGGGGTTAAACGCAGGTGACATCATTGTTTGGGGTGGGGCTCTGTACATTTTCTTTGTAGTGGGAATTCTACATGACAGGTTATAAATGAGATGGAGAAATTATTTTTTAGGGGAGCAAAAATGACACTATTACACTATCAAGGTCCCCTTGATAGAAGCAGCAGATGAACAACACGCAAGGGAAGCTGAGGCGGGAGAGAGGCTGAGGCGGGAGAGAGACGGCCATGATTGGCAGAAACCGTGCCCGGTGGAGAACAGCAGGGGAAGCTATAGAGTCTGTTCTTCTACGTTTCAGACCAAAGCGGCAATACCGACGCGCAGAGCGGCAAAAAGAGCAACGACCTCATCTGGTCTGCTGTGACGCAGACGGAAACGCCGTATAATCCGTAAACCAAAGCCGTAGAATTTACTGCCCCGAGTTCAAAAAATGCTTTTGTGTGGAATTTGAATAGTGAATAGTGTGGGGGGGGGCAACTAATTTCTACATTGCTCTGGTAGAGGAGAACGAATCTTTCATTTAGACGGTTTTAAAAATCCAATTAGGCAAGGTCTGTCTAGAGGGGCCGAGCATTAGTTAGATTCACAAGCAAAAATGACACGTCTCCAAGGAAAGTACATAAATACACTGCCTGTCCCAGCAAGAACTGCCAGTCAGTGTGCTTTGCATGACAATAAGACATTTAAACAGTGATAACAGACAGCAAATACCAGATGCAAAACTAAGAGCCGATTTTATGAAAACAATGGCTTTAACATGCACAAATACAGCTCCCTCCAAACTTATTTTCTGTAAAGCTTTTTGGTCACACATGCGAGTGGTGGATTTGCTGTTGGATGAATGTTGCTCTTGTTGGAAATAGCGACAGAAAACTACGAAATGGTAAACTGAGGAGAAAATTGCGGTTTTTCGACAGGACAGCCATCTCAGTCTCCAGACTCCAATCAATAAGATGCGGTTTGAACTAAAGAGGGTAGTCCGGATCAAGAAAAGTACACAAAGCAATGTTCAAACATCCCCCCAATATGTGTGAATATTTGTGATACTTTTCTGGGAAAGTCAGAAGTTGAGAAAATTGTAATGAATCATTATTGAAGTACAATATTTACCACATGTTCGAGAAGTACAGCTCAGTACTTGTATTATTTATTTTATAGCCTTTTTTGTTCATCTTTATCAACAATGTGAATCATTTTGTGGGGGAATGTGTATACATGGTGGGCTCTTGTAAACGCATCTTGGGTCAAGCTCAGCAGAAAAAACAGGAAGTGTGTGTTATCTGTCCATTAATTAACATAGGAATTCAGTGGTTGATCGGGTTCCCATATTACGGTTTATGCTAAAGTGGCCCTGGAATTAAACTTGGAGGTCCCTTCCTAAAGATCTTCCAAAGAAGGATTCCCTCTTAATCTGACTGCGCTAATGTCCGCTGCTAAACCTAAAGAAACATGTAATTTAGGCCATTAAAAGGGTGGATTGATTAGCAGCACAGCAGCCTTTGAAAGGGACAGGCCCTTGGGAGAGACGTTGAGAGAGAGAGCGAACAGTAGATCATTTAAATATTCATCACTCTCTGCTAGTTGAGGCTAAAATCCTTTGTCCCCCCTCCCTAAGGAGAGCTCCTTCTCTCTTTTTGTTTTGCAAGGAAATGCAAATGTCCGGTCCATGAAGACAACTTACACTCTCTCCTTCAAATAGGCCGTAGTAAGGCGACCTTCGGGCGCAAATTTGCACTTGAGCCGAACTGTTGTCAGGGGCGGAATACGGACTCGTTTGGGTAGCGTGCCCAAAGCAGCAATTTTTTCATTCATTCCACTTATTCCAGTGCTTGAGATGAATACAGCGGTATATCGCAAACTTACATGTTTACTTGAGGACCTCTTTTTGCAGGACTTCTTAATTTCGGGGGGGGGGGGGGGGGGGGGGGGGTCTAGATTAAGATGTAAATTACACAGGAATGGTATGGAACACATGGTTGGCTAAAGTCAATAAGGGTCTGAGGTATCAAACGAGCCACAAACCATCACTCTGCTGCCAGATATGCAGTAGTTATGGATGGATCACTTTAAGGGTTGTGTGCACTGTACTTGGCATATGTTTAGCTGTTAGCGAGTGTCTTACGGTCAGCTTACTGGTGGTTATTGACAGCTGTAGGTGGATTCCTCGCAAAATGTCTCGGCCAAAGACCAGTGAAATTGCAGCAGCTGTTCTTCTTATCTTTCTGCCTTCATGTGCTTCATCCCCCTTTTTCTCCCCAAATTGGAGAACGGCGAGCGCCCCGCTGACCAGCGGGGGTCACTTGCGCGCAGTGACATATCTTCCCGGCTGGCTGAAATCTTCCCTCCCTGTGTAACACAAGAGCCAATTATGTATCGCACTGCTAGTCACAGGCACGGTCTGGATTTGATACCAGACTGTGTGGCCCATCCACGCACTGGATTACTTCCTTAACAGGATGAGCCACCTGGCAGGCCCACACTACATCACAAAACAGTGCTGATGAAACGTACGTACGTACACACACAGCTGTTTATTCCAACATTAACAGGTCACAATGCTGACCACCTAATAGTCAAGTTAGTCTGTTCTTTTATCTGTAAGTGCTCTCTAATTGCACTGAAAGTGGTCTGGTGCTGAGTCATTCCGACGTCACCGGGTAGGGATGCGTGTTGATCGTGAACCTATATTTAGCGGTGCATCAGAACTACTGAAACAGGCGTCTCCGTTAGGCCCATTTCAAGCAGCGAGAAAATTAATTGAAATCTTACGTCAACAATTTCTGACCCATAGCACACCTGAACAATTGGATTACTGCAAAGAGTGTGTGGTTATTTTACCGGGGACTTCTAATCCGCTTCCGTGAATATCCTATCACGCGCATTTTCAACATGACCTTGACATGAATACAAGTTTCCATGAACTTCAATTTTGAAAAATTGAGAAATACGTATAAAAAGCCCTTTAACATTATCCATTATGCTTCCTACTGTTTTAAATTTGGAATGATAATGTCGTTCAATGTTACAATAACACTTTTCCCAGACATTTTCTGGGAGTAAATTCATTCTCTGGTATGAGTCATACTTCAGCCATTCAATACCGAATGAGGCCAGTAGAGGGCGTACACAATCAGGTATTCCATTGAGCTGTACATAAAAGCTTGCCCATGGTAAAAGTGCCGCATGTGCCATTGCGCTTTACCAAAACTCTCAAACTATTTTAACAGTAATGACGAACTTTATTTCAGTTAGATTGGAACCTAAAGATATATTCCGATACTCTTCCTTAGCAGACAATTATCTGAATGGACTAACATTTATAAAGATGATTTTTCAGATAATGCGTTGTCTCGGATTGTGACCAATAGCCTACAAACGTACGCCTCTCAGGTCAAGTGGTCTGGCCACTGTACAAAGCGCTGGCTTTCTGTTTTACACAAGCTGGTGTATCTACATCGAAGTGACAACTACATGAATACGCAATGAACGTATTTTACGACCTCGCACAGGATCTGGGAGTGGGAAAATAACGTACTTCAGACAGACAGGAACCAGTAAAGATGGTCCTATATTGATTTGGCATAAACGGGAAACATTTTGACTTCCCTTCTATGCACTTAAACGGACAATTAGCAGATTAAATATAAATGAGTACTGACCTCCACCCATTTCCTGGAGCTCCTTACAAATGTATGGATCAATTTACAATTTACAACGGAGAGTAGCCTAAGTTAAATAGCCAGTCAGAGGACCGGGAACACGCACATTTACAGGGTTCGTCATGTGGTAACAATAGCAGTGACAGACGCCTCTAGAGCGATGACTCGAATCTACTGGTGTGCTTGCTAGTTTCCAAGGTGACGCGAGGACAGCGTCCACCGAGCATCCGAGTCCTCCTAGGCCTCATTCAGCCGAGCACGTTATAACCGTATTAACGGTTTAGTGAGATGAGCTCTGTAGTAGTTAAATCCAGGCTTTACCGAAAGCAAAGGGCCCCACGACCGCCAGGGTCCCTAATTAATCTAAAATATATTATTTATAGGCCGCCTTATGTTGGGAAAATCGAAACCCGATGGGCCAGGTGTGTGCAGGGTTTTTGTTCCGACCAATTAGCCAATCAGTGGTCTAAACAGCTCTACTCATAGATCGAACCAATGGCCTATAACATTTCACTAAGGATAGATGTGTAGTCCGCGGCTGTATTTTTGATAGGCTATCAAATAAAAGATTAGGCTAATTTGATACTTATGAGCAGTAGGCTAGCTGCCAGACATTCTGAAACAGATCCTCATTGAGCACCCCTGTTATAGACTGACATTATATCTATAGGGCCTCTAGTGACTAATAACTTCCCCTTTTCTCTTGGCCTAATATCGAGTGCTCGCTTAATTTAGTTTTTGAATAGGCCTACTCTACCTTTTGAGCACATCTTCACATTAACACATAAATGATGACAAAGCAATTAACTTGAGGCAGGAGGAATGCTGAACTGAAACTGATAGTAGGCCTAGGCTATGTGCAGATAAGCGTGCAGGCAAGCTTAACATCGTGTTGACGCGTCCGTGACCTATTTAGGTTTTCTTTTTTAAAACAGTGACTCACCACATCGGCAATCATTTGAATATATAGCCTATATACAGGCGGTGGACAAAATATCAGAAACACCCTTGAAAAATGGCTTTAACTTTGAAGCACATAAGCCACAATTACAAAAGCATCTACACAGGTGATTCCTATTAATTTGAATGCTAGTAGCATGTGCCCTGCTTAAAAGAGGTCTAACCAGCAGCACTTTGCGAGGTAATTCTCCAAAGCAAGATGAGGATACTAAGGCTGTGTCCGAATACGACCCCTACACCCCTTTGAGGGCGCATATTTGAGTCCACTTCGTCAAAAAGCTTTTGAGTGGGCGACTTTTTCTCACAAATGGGGGCACTTAATACCAGGATGAACCCCTTATTTCCAAGGTTTTGTTGAGGGAATTCAGGAGCACACTCATCTGCAGAACGGTGCACTCCTCTGACAATTTCAGTAAGTAACCCGGAAGTAAAAACATAAAAGACGTAGAGTGTATATCTATGGTACGAGATCGGTTCATATTACAAACTACTCATATTACAAACAGTGTCAAAAGTTATGACAACATATGCCCAACACCAAAAAACAGCATCAACAAAAAAGAACTGTGGCCGCAAGTCAAAGCTCTCCGACAGGGACAGACGGACACTTGGCAGGATAGTTGCTAATGACCACAGAACTGCAGCTCTAAAAATCACCACAGAATTGAATCAATCCATATCTGAACCAGTCTCAACAAAAACAGTACGTTGGCAGGGCCGCCATTTGGCAACCATTTGTATCCAAGGCTAATGCACAAAAATGCAGAACACCAAACCTGGACCCCTGAGCAATGGAGAAAAGTGATATGGTCTGATGAGTAATCTTTTACTCTTTTTAATACATCTGGATGGGTTTATGTTTGGAGAAAGCCTAAGTAGGCATTCAATCCACAATGTATGATGCCAGCTGTTAAGTATGGTGGTGGTTCTGTAATGGTATGGGCAGCCATTTCATGGGATTCATTGGGTCCAATGATTGCTCTCCATGGACGTGTAACGGGCACACAATATGAAACCATTTTACAAGACCAGGTGCACCCTAGGGTGCAAACACTGTTCCCTCATGATGTCCCCATATTCCAACATGATAATGCCCCAATACACACTTCTAAAAGTGTGTATGAATGGTACCAAGAACACGAGGATGATGTCAAATGCCTTCCATGGCCTGCACAATCACCAGATCTAAACATAATTGAACATTTATGGGAAGTTCTGGAGCACAGAGTTTAAACTATATTTCCACCTCCTTCATCCCTCAAAGAACTGGGTACTGTCAATGGGCCCCAAACCATCACTCTGCAGCCAGATATGGAGTAGTTGTGGATGGATCACCTTAAGGGTTTCTTCTCCTAACATTTTTTCCCCCATAGAGTTCTATAGGAAAATAAGTCAGGAGAAATAACCCTTGCAGTGACCCATCCACATCTACTCCATATCTGGCAACAGAGTGATGGTTTGGGGGCTCGTTCGATAGCACAGACCCTTGATGACTTACAGCCATTTAGCCAGTCATGTGTTCCATACTGTACCAGTGTCATTTACAGCTGAATCTAGTCTCACCCCCCAATTCCCATAAAGATCCATTCAAATGCAGAGAGGTTATAGTATCGCTTGTAACAGTACCTGAAAATAAGATAGTCTTTTTATGTTGATGGGTCACATACTTCAGGAAATAACAGCAGCATGCAAAGGATTGTGACCAAATATTAAATATGATACTTTAAAAATACGTTAAAGCAAAGGGTGTGAATGCTTATGTAAATGCGAGATTTCGGTTTTTTATTTTTAATATAATCCTGAAGATATATTTTACTTTAATTTGCACATTATAAAGAATTACTTCCACAGGGGTAGAAGAAAATCCCATGTAAATATGTTTTAATTAGACTTTGCAACACAGCAAAATGAGAAATAATCAATGGGGTATGAATACTTTCTGAAGCCACTGTGTATATACACTACTCACAAAAAGTTAGGGATATTCGGCTTTCGGGTGAAATTTCAGGATGAACCTAAAATGCACTATAACCTTTACAGGTGAAATTAATTTGACCTTCTCTAAACTTTTGAATGCACATGTCCAACTATTCAATGTTTCAGTACTTTTTGCACAACTTGCTGTTCTCTAACAAGGAGCTGAACGGCAAAATTCACAACAGGTGTTTGATCCATGAATCGACCAATACATTTCCTGGTTCAATTAGAATTGGTATTTAAACAGTCCTCTTCATCATGCTGTTCACATTTTGACATCATGAGACCAAGACGACACCTAACAATTGATCAACAGTACCTCGCCATTGCGAGGCTTCAAACAGGATGTTCTCAGAGGGAAGTGGCCACTGAGCTTAGAGTGTCACAGAGTGTCATCAGCTGGTTGCAACAGAGATACAGAGAGACTGGAAGAGTCACAGAAAGGCATAGAAGTGGACGTCCTTTGGCCACATCCCACACTGATGACCGCTTCATTGTGAACAGTGCCCTGCGGAACCGGATGATGAATGCCACTCAACTCCAGGCACATTTAAGGGAGGTGAGAGGCACCCAAGTGTCACGTCAGACCATTCGAAACCGTTTACATCAGCGTGGTCTGCGTGCTAGACGACCTGCAAGGGTACCTGACCACACCACCAGGCACAGGCGTCATCGTCTTGCATGGGCCAGGGAGCATTTACGCTGGACGAGGGACCAGTGGGCCTCAGTGCTGTTCTCTGATGAAAGTCGATTCACGTTGAGCAGAAATGATGGCCGCCAACGATGTTGGAGACGTCAAGGAGAGCGCTATGCATCAGCCACTGTTATCACCAGACGACCCTTTGGTGGTGGCGGTGTTACAGTGTGGGCAGGTGTGTCTAGTCAATACAGAACTGCCCTACACTTTGTGAATGGTACAGTGACAAGCCCATACTACCTGAATAACATCATTAATCCAGTCATTGTGCCCCTGCATGAACAACACAGGCCTAATTTCATCTTCATGGACGACAATGCTCCAGCTCATCGAGGTCGCATCATTAGGAAAAGGCTGCTGGAGACTGGGGTACCTCAAATGGAGTGGCCTGCACTTTCTCCAGACCTGAATCCCATAGAAAACCTATGGGATCAGCTGACTCACCGTGTAGAGGCTCGTAACTCTGTACCCCAGAACCTCAATGACCTGAGGGCCGCCCTTCAAGAAGAGTGGGATGCCATGCCTCAGCAGACAATAAGTCGACTTGTGAACAGCATGAGACGTCGTTGACAAGCTGTAATTGATGCTCAAGGGCACATGACAAGTTATTGAGACATTGACATTTTTGTTGTGGTATACCCACCACTGTTGTTGGCTGTTGTTTCAATAAATTGTTTGAGATGAGGAAATCACCATTGCGTGCTTCTACTTAAATGCCCTACTTTCATGATACGTATAATATCACTGTAGCGTGAACTTACATTTTCCATAAATTTCACCCGAAAGCCAAATATCCCTAACTTTTTGTGAGTAGTGTATATATATATATATATATATATATATATATGTGTGTGTGTGTATATATATATATAGCCTCCTTTCATATTTTAAAAATCATTACTGAAAATACTGTAAAGTTTATTAATATTCACTGAGTGCACAAACAAAAACCCGTGACTGACGTGTTTTCGCAAAGAATGTTTGCGTGGCGTCGAGTCGTTGTCCGAGCTCTGAAATATCAAGGGCTATTTATAAAACTCCACACCGCGCTACAAGCCCGCCTGCCTAGAGAAATATCACCCTGTTGCCATGGAACCCGGTGCCGATGACATCATAAGGAGGATAACTCTAGGGCGATTCGGGAGACTGAACAGGATCAAACGTAATCAGAGCAGGTCTGTGTACAGCTATCGAAATGGCCCTGAATTTAAAGTCCAGTTGCAGTGCGCTTTGGCTGCAGAAAGGGCGATTGACTACGATGCAGACTCTTAAATGTCACTCTCTGTTTCTCGATACACCATACCACCCCCTACCCGCTCAGCAATCACGGGCAAACACGTCAAGGATTGTTGCACAACGTTGCAACCGATCAAGCAGGAACGTAGCATTTGAGCTAATTGCAACCGATCAAGTGGGAACGCAGTGTTTGAGCTGATCGCGACCAATCAAGTGGGAACGTAGCGTTTTGAGCTGAAGGATCTTGCAACCAGAGCTGCTGTGGAGACCCTGTGATGTCAGCTTGCGATCAGAGCAGCCAATACCACCTGTATGATCCTGCCAGTGTAGATCCAGTGTTATGACAAAGCATTACATTACATTACATTATAGGCATTTAGCAGACGCTCTTGTCCAGAGCGACTTACACAACTTTTTAGCATTTTTTTACATATTATCCATTTATACAGCTGGATATATACTGAAGCAATTCAGGTTAAGTACCTTGCTCAAGGGTACAACGGCAGTGTCCTACCTGAGAATCGAACCTGCAACCTTTCGGTTACAAGGCCAGTTCCTTAACCATTATACTACACTGCCGCCCGCGGCTAAATATGACAGTCTCACACCGCTAGCTTTCTCTTTTGAGTGGTGCAGTAGCGTGCTTATGCGCGAGTGCGTGCGTAAGTGTACCGAATGCTTTGCGTTCACCCACCCGTTTCAGTGCCTCTTTCTGTCACTATAGTAGCTACACGATCTCCCTCCAGATCACACAAATCCAGGCATAGAGAGGAGAGGAACGCCTTAAATCTATGTTCTGCTGCCTGATCGTTTTGAATCTTTAATCGTTTGAGACAGGGTCGGTGTCCGAATTAGCACCCTTCCATACTATTAAGTACACTTAAAAGCCCATATGATATACTTACTTCCAGCGTTTCGCTGAGTATATTCAGGAGCACATTTTTCAAGAAGTACGCAAACACTTTGGTCGCATAAATATGACGCACAGCTTCGCGGACATTTTCCTTCAACAACAAAAACAACCCGTGATATGGCCGCGCAAAGGTGGGATGTGTTAAGACAGTACGGTTGGAATGTAGTATAGAGGATATTTATTTTTGCATACTACACGTCTCGTACTAAGCAGTGCACGTTAAACAGCACACATCTGTCAGTACACTGCAAACAGGAGACAGGACACAGTAGATAGGGCTCTGATTCAGATACTAGGGCTACACGAAATTGGAAAAAATGGACATTGCGATTTATTTTTTTCACAACACCATCATATTCAGATAATACTCATCTATGAATCCAGGGTAAAGCCCATGATCCAACATGATATTAATAATCTATGGTGCTTATGCTAAAATAAGGAGGCTCATCTGTGAATGGGTGGAAGAAGGGTGGTGTCTAGAAGGGATCCAGGAAATTACAGGAGGCTGCATATCATTGTTCTCCAGTTTAAACCATAGCATTAAAGCTGCAGTATCACATTTGGGAATTATAGGTAAGTTAAAATTTTATTATCCAAGAAACCTTAAATCAGACTAAATTACGTTCTATCAGACAGCCTTTCTTCGAGATTAGTCATGGGAAATGCAAACCTTGCGAGTTCATTTTTGCATCAAGCAGCAAAAAAGTTTTTGATTTAATTTGCCTTAACCTACATTGCACATCCTTCACGCACAAAAATAAAACATTAGATCCTTCAGTGTCACTATTGCACATGCGCACATTGCGATGTCGATGTTGAAACGATAGACTGTGCAGCTCTATCGGATACAGCCAGGGTGATGCTAATCGGAAGCCTTTAGGTCGCCCGTTTTTTTGGCAGTATTCTCAGACTCATTGCATCCCAATCGCCCCAAAGGAACTGAGAAAAGAAAAAAACAGTCCTACACTTGTTTGGTAGACTATGAATGGCTACTCTTCATACGAGCACACAGGCAGTCGACTGCAAGTGCGCAACCAGTGCGGGAATAAAATTAATTTGTGCACAGAAACAAACCAATTACAGCACTTGACTGGAAACGAAGGCATCAAAGGTCTCTGGTACTTGGTAAGTTACACTGCAAAAATGTGCTTATGGGAAAATGTACAGAGGAGGCTGAGGAGTGCTCGCTGGAGTTTTTTTTTTTTTGCGTGGAAGTGTATCGTGTATTACTCAGGCGCGCCAGTGCATGCATGTAGGTTGTCTGTCATGTCAGTGTACGTGTGCACACACGCAGGCATGTGCATTTTGTCTGTACGTGTGCACACAGGTGCACTTTGTGCAGGTTGTCATGTTTACATCACACACACACACACACACACACACACACACACACACACACACACACGTGTGCATTTTACATGCATGTAAAAAATAAATCAATCAAATCTCAAATATGCATTTCCCATATTACTAGGGCAGGGGGAAAAAATCCCAGATTCTCAAGTACAGAAAGACAACAGTGCCGCACACACCAAGTTTACGTTTTTATTAGCAAAATAAGGGAGATGAGGGTACAAATGTTCCTCTTCCACGGAGAGGAGATCTCTCCATTACAGACAGATGATAGCTTTTGCTGTTACTTGTTTGCACTCCTCTGCTTCTCCATCAAGTCTCCGTCGTTTTGCAACGTGTTAATAAAAATTCACGTCGTCACCCTCCTCCAGATAAACAAGAACGTATTTCGGAATTAAAAGCCCCGATTATACTCTGAGGCAGCGATTCAGAAGCTTCTGGAAGCTTCCTGCCTCATGATAGCCACTTTTGCCCTGTTAAAACCCAAGTAAAATAAGTTGAGTAAAATACGACGGCCAGAAATCTGAACTGTTCAGCAGAACCATTGGCCATTGGCTCGTTTAAGATAACGTGACCAACGGAAAACTGTTCACAGGGCTCTAGAGCCAAAGTTCGGTTTCAAACACTCATTCAGGAAAGGTGTGTGTGTGTCCATGTGTCTATGTGCGTGTGCTCTCACAAAGCCAATTTCCAGGCGTGACCACGGGCAGCTTCGCTTGGCCCCTGGAGGATTCCCACGCGAGAGGAGGTGAGAATGGTCGAATGAAGTGACCGAAACTGAACCATGTTGAGCGACCAGCAAATAGTGAAAAACAACTAGAGTGCTACAGAGGAATGTGACTTTTTTTTCTCCTGACAAAAATGGATAGTTGTTGTGGAAGTTGTGTTAAACCACATGCTGGAATAGCTCCTGGTGCTTGTGAGCAGTTGGGGGCGGGGGTGAAATATTCAACTTTACACTTTTACGCTTAGTTGAGACAATTAGCAGGCAAAACGATGCATTAACAAGTACTGCGAAAGAACATGCGAAAAAGGCACAAATACCAAAAAAACTAGACTGAGGCCAAATCCTTACTCTTCCTACTACTCCCTCAGAGGTCTAGGAAAGAATTTCCACCTTTTAAAGAAAGAAAGAAAAGGCAGAAAACAAAAAGAAAATTCTGGAAAAAAAACAAAATCCTTTTTCGTTTTTGGGGGGAAAAAAGCCAACAACAGTTACAAGAGTTACTATACAACATCCTATACAAAAGCTCTCTAAACTTCATCTTAAAATGTCCAAAGACCCAAAAAAAAAACAAACAAAAAAATAAAAAAACACACATAAATAAATCTATAAAACTGGTGTATAGTACAGTACTGGTCCGTGATTGGTCGTTTTTTCCTTACGCATGTCGATCCCCCCAAAAAAAATCAACGTCGAGTTGGTCTCAGCTCCTGTGGAAAACAGAAGCATTGTCAGGACGATGGCAAGCGAGACATTGGCCAAACTGATCGAGAATCAGCCCAACGCTTTTCACCGTGTGGCCTGCCTGACGTGGCCGCTCGGAACCAACATCTACAATCTGTGGAGAAAACTTCCCAGAGCAAACATTCAAACAGTTCCTGCCGTGTTGGGTTTCGGGAGCTCTGGAGAGATTGCGGACAGCTAACGAAGTGGAACCATTCGGTAACAATGTAGCGATAAAAAATTAGTTGATCAGAAGGCTCGTTAAGGAGGAATTCCACCCACAAATTGTAATTTGGTACTTTCTGTCACGCTCTCAAAATTGTTGGTAGGACTTCATGTGCTCAAAACCATGTTGTTTCATCATCAACGATGATGCCATTGGGATACTCCTCATCATCATTCAAGCGAATGGAGGCTTCTTCTTAACTGGAGAATGCTTTAATGGTGACAAATTGTTTTCTCTGCACTTCTGAAGTCACAATCAGAATATTTAAGCCAAACTGAAAGTTTAATGTCCCATTTAAATTTAATATAAACCAATAGCTGCACGATACATCTAATCACAGCTTTTTAAGTGTAATAAGAATACAAATTCAGAACACAGGCAGGTTCTGAAAAGCTGCACGGTGGTGCGTCTTACCGTACAGTCGCGGGCTCTAAAACAGCCCGCAGTCCTTCAGGTTGTTCTTGATGATGACATCGGTGACGGCGTCGAAGACGAACTGCACGTTCTTGGTGTCGGTGGCGCAGGTGAAGTGGGTGTAGATCTCCTTGGTGTCTTTCCTCTTGTTCAGGTCCTCAAACTGACATTGGATGTAGGCTGCGGCCTCTTCATACGTGTTGGACCCTGACCGAGTGAACACATTTATATTATAATGCGAAGAACAATGATAACGTGACCACATATTTTCTACATCCATTTCCGCAAGGGAACCTTCTAATGGCAGCGAGTTGCATTCTGGGGTGGTGTTCGGGGGCGTTTCTCACCCGTGTACTCCGGGGTAGCAGATGGTTAGCGGGCTTCTCTTGATCTTCTCCTCGAACAGGTCCTTCTTGTTGAGGAAGAGGATGATGGAGGTGTCGGTGAACCACTTGTTGTTGCAGATGCTGTCAAAGAGCTTCATGCTCTCATGCATTCGGTTCTGTGAGGAGAAAATAACAGGTCAGTTTAACCCCGTTCAGTGCGGTGACCTGTATTTCCGAGTGTTCGTGTACAACTGCACATTTATACATGTACATAAATGGTACACGTAGACGGCTAAAATATGAATGGATATTACTTATTATATAACTAGTGGGAAGTATGATGACAGTGTGCAGACGCACACTTGGACAGTTGTCACGTCTGAATAGCATTTTCTTTCTATATCAAAGACCTAAGGCCCAGCGGGTGAATGACCTTGGTCTACAACAGCAGGGGTAGGCAACCCTCATCCTGGAGGTCCAGGTGCGTTTTTGTCTTTTGTTCCATCAGTGCTTCACCTCATGAGTTTGATGGTTTATTAAGAGTCTGAGCTTGAATATTCAGTCTGAATGGTCAGATGCTGAGTACCTCCAGCACACAGATACCCAAGTTCATTACACCTGATGATTAATAGAATAATGAAGTTATGGGACTGCCAGGAATCTCAGGCATTCCAGGACCATGGCTGCCTACCCTTTACTACAGTATCTAGCCCTGCATGGGCGCCAACAGGGAATTTTTTCCACCGAAAAGCAGTAAAGTAATTTTTGACTGTTGAACATTTGTGGTAAACAGAAAAGGTTTGATTACGTTTGCAACCATTTGATTCAATTCCAGTCAGCTTCAATTGTTCAGCGCTTTTCACAGACACCGTCACAAGAGTGCATGATATGGAAATGGGACAAGAGAAACCTGGGAACGACATTAATGACATTAGCCAACGTTCGCCGCGAACGCAGTTCAGGATCGGGCCGTGGGGCGATGGGTTCGTGACCTCCTTTTTCAGAGATGCATCATGGGAGAATTGGGAGGGAGTGTGGGCGTGGCTTACCATCTCCTCGTCCTCGGCCAGGACCAGGTCATAGTCGCTCAGTGCCACACAGAAGATGATGGCCGTCACGCCCTCGAAGCAGTGGATCCACTTCTTTCTCTCTGACCTCTGACCTCCCACATCGAACATCCTGGAGAACGTGCACCATGCCATTTAACAACCATTGCTCTCGCACATATGGGGTGTGACCAGACCACTCCCGATTCATCAGGAAATACTGAGTTCAGACCACAAATAGGGGGCCAGCAGTATTTGGCTTTATAGTTATAAAACATATAAAGCCATCACTTGTCAAAAAGTAAGAATGTTACTGATGTTGTGCTTATGCCACAAGTCCTCTTGTCTCAGATGTTCCGCATCTGAAAAATCAGTATTTCTGGAAATATCATATCCCTGCACTTGCAAGACATCAGCATTGCGAGCCAAATAAACAATCTCTAGTCAGCTTTCCTGAAGGAATTTTAATAGTAATTTTAGTTGTTCAGTAGCGTTGGTCTTATTTTTGCATTCCCATTACGATATTCATTCAAATATATCATCATAGGGTCAGAGTATGTTGCTGTGGATAAGGCCGTCTGCCAAATGACTAATATTTAAAAGTATGTTTTTTCATTTATTTAAAAAAAGAAATGGAAAACTAAAAATAAACCATCGCTGCTTGAAACAGAGAGAGATGGTTTATGGTTCAGCACTCATGCCATTAGACTGTGGAGTGCAAGTACTTTAACGGGCTCTAATGAACATACTTGAAGTGCAGGTCCTTGAAGGTGAAGTGTGTCTCCACGATGCCGGTGGTCTTCACCCTGGTCCTCAGGACGTCCTGCTGTGTGGGGATGTAGCTGGCGTGGGATATTCTGTCCAGGTCGTTCAGGTAGCTGCGGAGAGGATCGGGGTGCGTGACCAAGCTGAGGTACGATTACAGGCAGGAGAGTGCGAGCAGACTTGTGCGAGATGGCACACTCTTCTTTCCCCTCACCCTCACACACAGGGATACTTCTATCTGCACCTCCGGCCAGCAGTACTGCTGCTTTTCTTTTCGACCCCATAGTTAATCGATTGAGTAATGTCACCGATTGGCCAGAGATCCCACTCATCCGGTGACCCAGGTTTAAATCAGTCCCTGATTGGAGGGGAACCATGAGAAACAGCAGCACTGCCGGCCTTGAGGGCCAGATTTGAGTATCCCCGTGCTAAACTGTAACACTTTACAAAATAAGTTCCCAAATAATAAATGTATCCATGTAATTTGGACCTATAGGTCTTCATCACAGCCCTGTTGTTAGGTACAATGTTAGGTGATGTCAGACAAAACCTCGTTCTGACATTCGAAACCTTTTTTTATCCTGCTGAACACCAGTCAACTTCCCCTCAGTGGACATGTGAATCATCCTGCCTGTAATTTGTGTGTCACTTCCTGCAGAATGGTCTTGCGACATCAGTGAAATGTGCAGGATATGTGAGAAAAGTTGGCAAAAAGGGAAGTTGGTGGCAGAGGGGGAGCAGTCTTTCTGGTACTCGGAATCACAAAATCATGCCATTGTGTATACTGGAGCTCCAGCTGGAGTCAGAGCAGACTGTGAACGAATGCACAGAGACAGAGACAGAGACAGAGACAGAGACAGAGACAGAGACAGAGACAGAGACAGAGACAGAGACAGAGACACACACACACACACACACACACACACACACACACACACACACACACACACACACACACACACACACACACACACACACACACACACACACACACACACACACACACACACACACACACACACACACACACACACACACACACACACACCTGAGAGCTGCAAACGGATACGCAGGCTTTCTCAAACACACATCCTGAAGGCTAACGGCAGGAAAAGGCAGAAGTGCGTCAGGCTGAAGATTAACAGCAGTCAAACCCCCCAGCCTCTGCCCCCCATCACGCTCAGTGTTTCCCCACACAAGGCTAGAGCTCCTTCTCAGCACTGAACCAGGATTACAGATAAACAACAGCGTCTGCTGTGTACCTGCAGCTAGCTTACCATTAGCAATGCACCAGTGCCATTAGCACTGAAACAAATTCAGTGTGTGTGTGTGTGTGTGTGTGTGTGTGTGTGTGTGTGTGTGTGTGTGTGTGTGTGTGTGTGTGTGTGTGTGTGTCGGTCTTTCAGCGTTACTGAAGCAGGCATGAACGAGTTCTGTCAGATTTCTGCATTTCGTCGCTCACGTCATTACTGCACAGTAAAGGAAAAGCCGCGCTTGACAATGCGGTAAACCAATAACGGTGACTCAGTGAAAGCTTAGTGGATGTCGAGTGGGGAATTTAGTGCATGGAATGCCAACCCCAATTCCAAAAAAAGAATAAGAGTTTCTGTTTCAAAGAAGACTTTGAAACACGGAACTTTGAAACACTTCCTTGCAACCGGAAAGTCGCTGGCAATACTGCAGCGTCAGAAAGGCAATGAGAGAAAACCGCTGTTTTCAGTGTTTGCTTTCAACATGTTCCAGTTCATTTTGCAAAGCATTTAAAGAAAAAGTTTAGTTAATTCTTTGTGCATACGTGGTAAAGAACACCCATGATAAATATAGCAGGATGAATGGATGAGCAGTGTTTGTGAGGTTGTGAGTGCCGTGCCTTGTGCATTAAACAGTAGTACACTGATCATCAGCATGTGAGACTAACAACACATTACTATGCAGCAGGTAGTGTAGATGAGCAATTGTATAATTATAGGAGACTATAGATCATCGTTTGTGAGACTGTAGTGTTAATATGCAGGTCGTAGATGATCAGTGTTTGTGAGACTGACGCAGGTCGTAGATGATCAGTGTTTGTTAGACTAAAGCAGGTCGTAGATGATCAGTGTTTGTGAGACTAAAGCAGGTCGTAGATGATCAGTGTTTGTGAGACTGATGTAGGTCGTAGATGATTAGTGTTTGTGAGACTAAAGCAGGTCGTAGATGATCAGTGTTTGTGAGACTAAAGCAGGTCGTAGATGATCAGTGTTTGTGAGACTGATGTAGGTTGTAGATGATCAGTGTTTGGCGACAGAGAGGCACACTCACTATGCAGCCGAGTCGTTGAGCTGGTACTCGCGTGAGCGTGTGAAGCAGGCCTGCACGCCCCCGTCCTTCCACAGTCGCTTGATGACACCTGCCAGCTCCGCCGTCATGAAACCCTCTTCCGCCGATCCCGCCAGGACAAACAGCTGCCTCGCGTCGTCCTGAGGGAGAGCCGCCATCGCCAACATCATCATCGTCATAGCCCTCACCGTAGTGACAAAAACGGCAGTCTCGCATCACCCGCAGGAATAGCCGTCGTCGCGACGACAGAAAGAGCTGCTCGTGTTGTCCCGAGGAAGGGCCATTATCATCACCGTAACCGCACAAACCAATGCCTCGTGTTGTCCAGAGGAAGGGCCAATGTCGTCACCACCACCATCATTAACATCACCATGACAACACAAAGAGCTGCCTCATTCCACTGAGCCATACCTTCATCATCATCATCATCATCACAAAGAGCTTTTGTATATTAAACCCTTTGGCTGTTGCTAGCATGGTTACAGACACACACACTCACCGCTCGTGCGGCATCGCTGAAGTCGATCTTCAGGCGGCCCATGGCGCGAATGATGGCGATGATTGACTGGATGGTGTTGCTGTAGACCACCGCCTTATACTGCTTACACTCCTCCTCCGAGTACCCTGCTTCATGAATAATCCTGAGAGAGAGAAAACACTGTTACACACGCACATGCACGCACGCACGCACACACCTCTGAGTACCCTACATCATGAGTAATCCTGAGAGAAAACACTGTTATGCACGCGCACGTGCACACACACACACACACACACACACAGACCCGCACACACACACACACACACACACACACACACACACAAGGCCGGACACTCACTTCATCTGTTTAACGATGGTGCTCTTCCCTGACTCTCCAGCACCTGAGGGACATGGGCAGAGGAGAGGAAGAGACGGGGAGAAAGAGAGAGAGAGAGAGAGCGAGTGAGCTCATCCCATTTACATTACAGGAGATTCACCAGTCAGCAGACATGCTTATCCAGAGTGGCTTAAACAGATCACATTTTTACTTTTTACTCACATTTTCTACCATGGTACATTTATACGGCAGGATATTTTGCTGAAGCAGTGCTGGGACTCAAACCTGCAACCTCCATGTTACAAGCAGAGTTCCATAACCACTACACTGGCACCCTTTTTCAATATACCTCAATACAACTGCTTTAGAAAATTGCTTGCCAGAGTACCCCACATAAGAACTTTTTCTTCATTAGCGTGACGTTAAAACTCGTGAGGTGACATTAACAAGACATTTAATGTGTACTGTGTTTAGGGTAAATACCCTTTAAGGAATTTATGCCGTCAAAGACATACTGAACTTTGTTTGAACAAAACTGAACTTTGTTCAAAACAACGGTTGTTTTTCTTTATGTAATCTTTTTCTGCATGCCCTGGGATGACATTTCTCTGTATTTTATTCAAAAATGTTCCCATGCATAATCACTCCTAGAACAATTTTACGTTCATCTAGCACATATAAGAGCATAGTAATTTGGAATGAGTATTTTCCGTGCCCTAAGTATATTCCAAGGAGATACTAATACTCCATAGTCTATATTATGTATTATAAGACTACAAAATAATATTCCACCATCAGGAAAATGCTGGCAAACATTCTATCTTCACGGCAAATCAAACATAAAACATGACTGAGCCACCAATGAACGCTTACACTACAGTATGTGAAATGCACTCAAAATGCGAAAAGAACATTATCAAACATATGGCACAAGACTGGTGGAGTGGGAAAAAACTAATGTACATATTTTAAATATTACAAGCAGTAATACTTATATATTGAGGAGGAAAATCTCCATCATGTTTATAGGCATATTCACCCATAGAATCAATACTATGATATCTTCTTCTGACCCACTCCCAAAATCCATGTAAGCAAGACGAGGATTTTCTCTAGCCATGCAGACGAGTTGGCCAAATTAGTAAAAACTAGCTTATCTGTTCAGTCAATTCCTTTAAGTGCTCAGCCACAAATGGAAGCAAGAGGTAAGTTTTATTAGCTCCCATAAACAATTTAAATGTGTCCTGTTCATGTTGACAATAAGGTCAGTGTTTGTGAGACAGACGCAGGTTGTACAGATTTTGACACCCTGCATTACCGAAAGGAGAAGTAGAGACTGCGAAATGTGGACACGGACACGTGGCAAGGATTTCACAGCTAAACATCTTTCACTCGGCAGAATCTGTGAGAGTTAAGCGTAGAGTGGGACTTTAAAGGTTGTATCAGCGATTTTGGGTGGAAACATAAATGATTTTTTTTTTCCTCACGATCCGCTAGCTGCCCGCCCCATAAGCAGGCCGTCAAAAAACCGCGTCTCTGTAGGCAGCCTATGCTCCGAGATCGTACACAAAAACAAATGGTACTACCAACCACTCAAAACCAAAATAAACAGTATTCCAACCAATCACAATGATCTGCACAAACGCTAATACTCTTATCTCGCTGAAATCTTGACGGATTTACAAACGGTTTGGTTTCTTACAAACGTTATTAACGTGGTTATAATTCTGGATGCTTGAACACTATTTTTAAAAACATAACATAATTATTCATAAGTATGTTTGTTTGGGATTTCGCTTCAGAAGTGACGTCACGTTTGTGCAGATCATTGTGATTGGTTGGAATACTGTTTATTTTGGTTTTGAGTAGTTGGTAGTACCATTGTTTTTGTGTACGATCTCGGAGCATAGGCTGCCTACAGAGACGCGGTTTTTTGACGGCCTGCTTATGGGGCGGGCAGCTAGCGGATCGTGAGGAAAAATCAGATGAATGTGATCATTTATGTTTCCACCCAAAATCGCTGATACAACCTTTAAATAACAACTCACTCAGAAGCAGTGAACTAGAAAATAAGGGACTCTTGGAGCACTTGAAGTCAACAGTAATATGTTAACTGGTTGGGACGGGCTTAACTTAACTGGTCTCAGACCAGTAATGACCAAGGCTGTGTTAAAGACCAGGCTCTTAACTCGTCTCAGAACAGTACTGATGAAGGCTGTGTTTAAGACCACACTCTTAACTGACCTCGGAGCACCATTACAGACTTAAATGCTTACTCATCTGCCCTTATTACATTGCATCCAACTGGACCATCAATGCAGAGAAGCCCAACGCAGCCTCAGAACAAACAATGAGCAGCAGGCGTTTCCTCATTTTTGCTTATCAATTGGGAAATACTTATTTTCAGAGCCAAAATGTCTCAACCAGAGGAGGTCTGGTACGTCATAAGCGCATGCGCGCTAAGAGCTTGTGTGTGCTTTAACAGCCGATAGCAGAAGAAAGTACAGCAATAAAGCCAAATGCTAGCAGCCCCAGAGACACTTAGAGACTGAAGAAAAATCAGTATGTCCTAATTAATGAAGGGAAATCTGGAAGCTCACCGCTCCGGCTCTGAATAAGGATCAATTGTGTCAATACAACATGAAAGCCTACAGATCATAGGAAAGGATGCAGGGTATGAAAATAACCTTTTCACCCACTGGCCAGGGTAGCTTGGTATTCAACATTTTACCAGCCTCATTACCTTTTATAATACAACACAACCGGGTTGTTGGTAAACATCTTACCAGCCACAATCAAAATTTGGCATTTGGCAGGAGGCTGGTGTTTACTTCACACCCTGAAAGGATGATAACAGTGATAATCAGAGTAAATGAAGAGATGACAGTTTATTATGGATATATGATAAAAATCTCTTTCTAAAAAAATAATTTAACTGAACAAATTATAGGATTTCAGGTAAGATCAGTGGGGTCCTAATTGCTGAAAGTGTTAACGGCTGACCACTCATGCTAAAGAGATTTGTTCAAAGAATGGCAATAGCTATATTACCATTCTAATAGCGTACATTTAAAGTTAAATATGACGGTAAACTGCGACAGCCTGAAGTGATCAAGTGATTGATTGGCAGTAACAAAAACCCCCAACGTGCAGCGGGTCCCAGGGACCGATTGAGTGCACCGTTAGGGACTGCGTGTTCTGAAAGAGGTGCCCGTGGAGAATGCCCAACTTTAATTAAGCAGCACCTGCGCGCTGCTCTAGTCCCTGCAGTGGTGGACTGTAGTCACTAAACGCAGGCTGTTAACAGGCCCCCCTGAGAGGCAGGCATGCCGCTGCTGAGCACAGCCCTCTGCCGAGCGCGGCGGTCGGCCGTCGTCGCTCGCCGGTGCCCCCTCCTGGCCAGCTGCATAGCGCTGGGTGAAAAGAATCAGCCATACAGCACGTGCCTGTCTGAGCTCTCCCAAATTACTGAAGGGGGGGGGTTCCAGCAATAAAAACTGGTTTATGCATGAATGCACTTATGCTTTTCAACCATCAGGCTTTAAAAATAAGGATTGAAAATGCAGAGAGCAAGCCTAAGGCTTTACCCTCCTTCTGAGTTACACACACAATGTCCTGATAGGCCCCAATAGCATAGAAACAGTTAAAACATTTCATGATAAGAAGAGGGGGGTTAAAGCTTTTGTGAAAGTTTAGATAGTGACCAATTGAATTCCACCTGATGGTGCACCTGTAGGGTCGCACCAGTCCTTGGAAGGGATGGTCTGTCCCGTGTGACTGGCATTCGGCACTCCACTATAACGCAAAGTGTGAGAACCCGGTGTGATTGCTCTGCTTGCCACGGGAGAGTCCATTCTGGCTCTAGGAAGGGGCGGTCTGCCCAGGAATGACAAAAACCAGGACGTGCGCTACGCTGCTCTTGATTTACGTGCGGTTTCACTCGGGTAAACTATACTAATAATCGACTCGCCTCCTTCGGTTGCAGCTGCAACAGCGCCGCTGTGATCATGTGACAGATACGCCCCGACTCAAGCAGCCCTGCTTAACACGACAGGGAGACATATTCTTCGCCTCTGTGAAACCGGCTCGTCTTTTCATTGACGAAGGCTCGATTCCCGCGTGCGCAATGCAACATGCCTGTTCGGACGTGCGTGCGTGAAATGACGAAAAACGGGTTCTATAATTAAGCTTGGCACTCAGGCAAATCGCTGATCCCTGAACGCCGTGCTCAGTTAGCGAGGTAGATCCCCTGTGCTTCGTTAAGCACAAATGATACACAGAAATTAACACAGTGATCTGCATCAGAGCGATACTGTCTGGAGACACCTCCTTATGTTTCTATCTTTTTATAGCTGAGGGGGGTGAGGGTGGATGGCGGAAGCAGTGGTCAGAGCAGCAGCAGTGCGTGGAGCAGCGGTGCGTGGAGCAGCGGTGCGTGGAGCAGCGGTGTGTGGAGCAGCAGTGCGTGGAGCAGCGGTCAGAGCTGCAGCAGTGTGTGGAGCAGCGGTCAGAGCTGCAGCAGTGCGTGGAGCAGCGGTCAGAGCAGCAGTGCACGGAGCAGCAGTCAAAGCAGCAGTGCACGGAGCAGTGGTCAGATTGGACAGCAATGTGAAGTTCAAAACTGCAAGCTGGTTACAACACAGCAGCGGCCTTAGTTTTGTCAACAGAAACCTTGAACGGCGAGTTGCTGTTACTTGGCCTATAGCTGCCGACATGACGATTGTGTAGTGTGACACCAAAGCATTTTGCATGCTGGACACACTCCAATTCACAGTAACCAACCCGCCGCTGCTCAATGTTTAATGCAGTAAGCAAGCAGGCTCAGCCTTCTCAGAGTATCGTCCATTTTCTTGGCCTATCGCTTCCTCCTGATGGACAATTTGAACAGGATATCTGTGTTGCCTGGCAACCACTGACGCTCGGTGCCGTCGCGGATCACTTCGCAAACATCTCGGGGCCACTGAAGGGGAACGAGCCGAGCCTCACCGCACAGCTTGGGTCAAAGTATCGCTTACAAATAAGAGGAACAACAAAAACAAAAATATGGTTACCATGCTCAAACTCGAGCGTTAGAACCAACTTTTTGAGTTTGTTTCAAATGAATATGACTGAATTGGGAAATTAAACCGTGTATAAACATAAGGGACTTGAGGAGGAACACACTGGCTCTACCAGGCAAGCTCTACATGACATAACTTGTTCCCAAGTATGAGCGAGACACAGGAATGTCACTTTCTTTGTTCTGGGAAGGGAAAAAAGGGTTTTGCAAACACTGAAAAATATGAAGAGTAAATAAATTTTACTTGCTAGTGAGAGAACGCACACATTTTAGTGTGCACCTTAGAAATCTACACTGCTCTTAAATACACTTCACGGAACATCACTGCTTGAAGGATCCATTTAACAGGAGATGCCTGTGAGAGGATCCAGGGCTGTTACCTTGGCCTAAATGTCCACAAAGTTAAACTTCGGTATGAAATATAGCTACACTTATGTTTTCATTGGTTTGGAGTTTTCTGTGGGCGGGGAATTACAAACCCCAATTCCAAAAAAGTTGGGACAGAATGTAAAATGCACATAAAAGCAGAAAGCAGTGATTTGTAAATTCTCTTTTAGATACGTTTAATTGAAACAGTATAAAAAAAAGAGATATTTAATGTTTTACCTTCTCAACTTTATAGATTTTTGTAAATATACGCTAATTCCGAATTTGATGCCTGCAACACGTTCTAAAAAAGTTGGGACGGGCAAAAAAAAACAAAAAAAACAAAACAAAAACAACATGGGTTCCATACTATTCCCGTGTAATTTACAGCTTAATCGAGTCCCACCCCCCAATTCCCATAGAGATCCATTCAAATGCAGAGAGGTTATAGCATCGCTTCGAAGAGTACCTGAAAATAAGATGGCAAGAGTCTTTTGATATCATTTTATACCAAGTCACCTGTTTACCTGTGGAATGTTCCCAGTCTTTTTTTTTTTTTTTCTTTTTTTTTGCCCATCCCAACTTTTTTGGAACGTGACACAGGCATCAAATTCGCAATCAGCGTACATTTACACAAATCAATAAAGTTCATAAGGTAAAATTCATATTTTTTCTTTGTACTGTATTCAATTATATATATGTAAACGATAATTTACAAATCACTGCTTTCTGCTTTTATGTGCATTTTACATACTGTCCCAACATTTATGGAATTGGGGTTTGTAATAAAATGTTGATAAAATATTAGGTCAAACTACAGTTTTATAGAAATTTCCCAGGATTCGCAACTCCACGGATCAGCGTTCCCAACCTTGGTCGTGGAGAACCGTTGTGTATAATAGTTTTCTTCCAACCAAGGATTGTCAAGGCAAGTTCTGTAACTTTGTGGTCAAAGATCTTAACAATAAAGGTTTGACTCGTTACCATTTTATTAGTATCTGACCACTTAATTTTCCACAAATGGTTTAACTCCATTTACCAGGTGTCCACACTTTCAGCATTTGGGAGTTCAATGACTTCAGCTGTAGGCATATTGATTAATCAGTGCAGAACAAAAAAACCTTTCAGAAGGAATCAATGCAGTGCATTAGGCCTCGAGAAAATAAAAGAAATAAGTCTAATGGGCTGCTTAAAAGTCCTTAAATGAATATGGAACGGTCATCCGTTGTAGCAGGAATAGCCTATAGGCTACGTTTCTGACACAAGAAGGAAAATCGTTCCTGTTAGACATTAAAGGCATCCCATTAAGAATCAACGGGCATTTTGCTACAGGAATTGCAATTTAAGGTTGTGAACGCGAGTACACATAGGGAGGTTCTCTAGGACCAGGGTTGGGAACTCCTGCCACAGAATAAATATTCGCTGAGTTTGTGATTAGCCATAACACCCGTGTGTGCGTAAACAGTGGAGCAAATACTCTGGCATGTGCAGGGCAGACCAGCGTTAAGAAAGCATCTCCTCGCCAAACCGACGCAGATCTGACTGTATATTAGGCTATTGTCCTGTCATTTGACTGTATCCTCGATAAAAATACGTTAATGCACAGATTCATTTGACGTTTTAAGTCGCTATAGAAAAGTGAAACAGTTAAACGAATACAATAAACGGATTTGCGGCTACAAAAGAGGAAAGCCGAACCAAAAGCATTCACAGACCAAAACCTGTGAATGCTTTTACATTAACATGAAGAGCCGCCACTAGGGTTTTGGTGACCCCAAACAACTATGCTGCTGCAGCCCCCAAAGTTCTCCAACATAAATCACATCCACCAATTAAACTTGAATTGTGTGGGCCAGGGATGGTTGTGGCCCTAAACGACGGCATTGACTGTTTATGCCAGCGGCCAGCTCAAAACTGTCTGTCCCCAAATATAGCTTACATTTCTCATTTACATTTGTGAACACTCCCTGCCTACGTAGCGTAACGTGTCAATGGTTCGTGGTCAGAGATGCTCCACTAATAAACCTCTTGAAAAATGCTTCGAGCACAATTACAAGAGACTTATCTATGCATGCATTTGCTCACGCAAACAATGAAGCTTCGTCGTCCACATGAATCCTGCAGCGATCTACACCTGCTTTAAGTAAACGATGACGTCTCAGGAAAACGTCAAGACATCACAACCAGAAACGGCTGAAAATTACTATCGCGTGTTCCTCAAATTTAACATTTAGGTTACGTAACATTTAGGTTAGGTTATGGAGACACACAACTCAACATGTATCCCCGATCAACAGGTACCAATGCGTCATGAACGTTTCTGCCAGTGGAATACGCTGCGTTCAGAGGAGGGAGGCTTTTCAAGCGAAAATATAAACACAGGACACGTTTGTGGCCCTTTAAAAAAAATAGCCTACACCACTGGCCAAATCTCAAACCGAAAATTTCAGTTTACCGCAGAGCAGCGATCTGCACCGCTGTAATGCAGTCCATGCCGTCATTTAGCTAGGAATACATCGATTACAAACGGCCAACTGTGCCTGAGTAGCTAGGTGATGTTTCTCGAATGAGTCGAGCTACTTTCTTACAAAAGGCTAGGCGCTAGCGAGCGTAGCATTACAGTTGCAACGTTGGTTCCCTTTGTTCTGCTGGCTAATTCAAAGAGACGCTTCGGTTTGTACTCCAGACAAGATACATTAGTGGTTATCTATCGATCGGGACTTGTATGTTGTTCCGAATAGCTCGTATTGATCTGATGTAGGCTAGCCTGTAGCACTGGCCAGCCATTTCATATTTAGCGACTTGGTAGCTAGGTTGGTTTGTATGAAATTGCATTAGCCTCATAGCTGCATACCACATATGCATGATCACTGGTTGCAGTGGCCCGCTGGCTACATTTCATTCACTTCGCTTAAAGTCCTATGGTGTAAGATCAAATCCGCAACAATGTAACATTAGGCAACTGATATTACTTCAGAAAGTTGGCCGAGTTCCCCACTTCTTACCAAGCAGAAGTAACTTGACCTCCCTCGCGGCTTTCTCCCCGTCGTCCCGCAGGTTCCTGTCGATCATTTTACTGCGCTCCACGGCCGCCTTGTCCTCCGTGCTCAAGGTGCACCCCATCTTCGCACGAATTCTCCCAACGTTCTTAAAATATAATCAGTAGCCTAAATCGACCTCAACATGCACGATTTTAAAAAGAGAGCAAGGAAGCGAAGCTACTCCCCCAAATCCACACGCCCTATCTCTCGCTGGGAGCTGATGATTGTTAACCAACTCGAATCCACCGGACGCGAAAGAATCAAGAGACTTTCGCTGCGTAAAAATTCTGTGGTCCAGTGGCTGTAGTTTTCGGTTGATTTTTGTATGAAGCAATTTTAACCCCTGAATTTCAGACGTTGAAAGGGGGGGGAGGAAACAGCGAAACCGCTGGGACGCTCCTGCTTCCTGCGCGTGCTTCTGTCTCCGCATTCAATCGCCGAGTGATTTCTGCTTCCTGTTCACACCGAGGCTCGCGCACGTGTGCAGTGTGCACGCGAGCCCATTTTCACAATTCCTCCTTTGAGAGAAGCGCCCACTCACGCCCGTAGGCTAAACGTCGTGACTTCTCTACACGCGTTTTAATTAGTACAATAACATAATTACATGTAATTTGAATATATCGAACTGTTCACCCTCCACTGAATATACTGCCCTTTTTTCAATAGAATTATACCCTTTTTTTTTTTTAAAGAATGATTGTAGGCCTGTTCGTTGCAAGACATCTCGATCTCTATCTATTTTTTATCATGACAATACACTTGGAAATAAGAGTTAAAATATGTATATATTATGTGAATGAATATGAAGCTACACATTGTTGGGCAGAGTAGAAGGCTATCATGCTTAGGAAACTGGGCTTGTGAGTTGGACCCCCAACTGGCGCGCTGCTGTTGTAGGCCTACCCTTGAGCAAAGTACTTAACCTGAATTGCTTCAGTAACCTATCCAGCTGTATAAATGGATTGTATGTAAAAAAATAATAATAATGTAATCGGCATAAGATGTACTGGATAAGTGTCAACTAAATGTTGAATTTAATATACTAAATTCAATTAAACTTATTTTGTATAGCGCTTTTTACAGAGAACTGTCACAAAGACGCTGTACAGAGAAACAAAAGGAGAACTGGGCTAAAACCAGGCCTGAACCTCCAAAATAAATCCCATGGTGACAGAGAGGGACAGTTGAGATGAACAATCTTATCCATTCTAAATATAAAGTACATGTCAATGTAAAACCACGATGCAAAATGCAGCCTCATGTTAAGGGGAAGCTGCTCCTAGCCCAGCCCCTGATGCTCTCACGCCTGGGGCCACATGTATAAACAGTGCTGAGCAGAACAATGCCCTCAGAAAGCCGCGTAAGGGAGTTTCCACGCATAAATTCAGATGTATAAAATAACACGTGCTGCGAGAATCTGCATACCTCTGCACACGCTGGACACCATATGTACACAATGTTTGGCATCAGTGTGATAGAAAAAAGCAAAACTTTTTTTAAGCAGATTTACGACTTTCACCCTGAGCGTTCTTTTTACTCAGAGTTTTATACATGTGGCCCCTGGACTATTGCAGTTCCCTTCTATCTGGTCTCCCTGCTAATGCTACTTAACCCCCGCACCTAATACATGATGCAGTCGCACGACTCGTCTACAGTCTTCCCACACAGTAAAATGTCCAGTGTTCATTCAACTCTGACAGACTATACCGAGTCCAATAGGGACCACATGCACTCTGTAAGAGTAAACTTAACACAGAACATCTTACTGTGCAAGCATGCTTCTGATAGCCCCCTCCTCGTCTTACTGTGCAAGCATGCTTCTGATAGCCCCCTCCTCATCTTACTGTGCAAGCATGCTTCTGATAGCCCCCTCCTCATCTTACTTCACTGACTGCCTGTTGCAGCTCGCATTGAGTTTACATTACATTACATCCTTGGTGCTAGCCAACAGGGCAGCGAATGGAACGGCTCCACCATATCTCCAATCAAACTTCAAACCCTACGCCCCAGTCAAACCTCTCTGTTCTGCAACCTCGAGGCCATTGGCTATCCCCTCCCTGCGTGACCACTTCTCAAAGTCAGGAAGCCCACAGTGGTGGAACGAACTTCTTGAAGTGGTCCAGACAGCAGAATCTTCAGCAATCTTCCGACGCAGACTGAAAACCCACCTCTTCTGACCACGTCTTCATTCTCCTCTCATCCCCACACTGTTGCGCTCTGAACTTCAGTAATAATTCAGGTTATCATATTTTTATGGTTTTGGTTAAATTTTCACGCATTTATGTTCATCTTCTTAGGGCTTGTTATGAATGTAGTTTGCATGTATTTACAAGTTGTATGTTGGTTCTTTGTTACCGTAGTTCATTTGCATTAGTGCTTTGCTGATGTTACATAAACACTTCCTGGTCTGGCAGTGTAGACAGTTGGATGCATTTGTTGCATTTTTCATGGATGCACATTTTGCGATTGTAAATCGCCCTGGATTATGTCTGCTAAATTACTGTATACAATACACACACCCCCCCCGCCCCCTGCTATAGCCACAGGTATGGCTGTAGCAGGCGGTGGTGGTTGGATGTTTCTGTACATGACCAAATCATTTGTTTATCTAGGATGTCCTGTGGTGAAAGCCGTTCCCCGGATTCTGCGCACGGCTGTGACTGTGACATCATAATCCGCTTCCCTCCTGCACCACTAATCCGCTCATTTCTGAGCACCCAAGATCATGCCTTAAAGGATTTAGAATGATTCGATTAAATCGTTCACAGCTTGCTGGCAGACGGTCATCCTGATTTTCTGCTTGACACTTGGTATGACTGCATTGCCCACAACTGGCTTGTGCGCGTCATGGAAATATTTAAATCAATAAACCAATATTGTTGCTTACTCATTAAAATTCAACCAAATCTATGGTACAGGCTCATAAGCATGACAATGCAACAAATATTATGTATAATATTGAACACACACTTTTAACCCAATGTTGATGCAACTTTTCTTTTTTAAAGCTATTGAAACATGTGTTCATATTGTTATACAATTTCTGAGGCAATGGTGCCTTTACACAGCAAACAAAATATTTTTCTGGATACAGATATCCAGGTAATTGGATCTTGATTTGACATTTTTTGTGACAATGGAAACCTGTTCTGATAATATTTTCAATATTTAACTATACATACAAATTATATCAAGACATAGCACTGCCATATTTTTGAAATGAGAAACTGTTCCTTGAAATTCACAATATATTATAATTTGTATTGGGATAGTACATTGAAATATATTGCTAAATATACCCATTATTGCACCATGGTCTCATTGGGATACATCTGTATACGATCAACAGAATGTATTATTAAAGGGGCAGTTCACCAAAAAATTTAATTTTCATATGTTTCCACATACCCGGAGTGCTATCTATTCATTCAGGCAGTTTCACTGCGAACTCACTAGTTTTGTAGATATCCACTGCAACTCACCTTGACATCACCCCAACATTAAAATTTCTTTACAAATATAATTGGTTACTCACTAACATCAACAGACCTTGTGCACAGATTTTTTGAAAACTATTTTCTACCAAAGTACAGCAACTGTGTATATACGCGCAAATTATTAACCAAAGCACAGCAGTATTCTGGGGCTTATGCACAGTGCGTTCTAAAATACTGGTGTGTTTTGGTTGATACTTTGTGCAGATATACACAGTTGCTGTACTTTGGTAGAAAATAGTTCTCTAAAAACCGTACACAACAAGGTCTGTGGATGTTTGTGAGTAACCGTGTCATTAAATTTGGAAACAGATGTTGCCGTTGATTCTTTAAAATACATTTTTGGTGCTTTGAGCACCACAAACTTTCGACCCGTTGAAGTCCGTTCTATCAGGGTGATCTCATGGTGAGTTGCAGAGGATATCCACAAAATTAATGAATTCTCAGCAAAACTACCTGGATGGATAGAAAGCACTCCAGGTATGTAGAAACATATAAAAATATTTTTTTTGGGTGAACTGCCCCTTTAAACAAAAATGGACATGTATTGAAAATATATTTGGGGTTTTTCCATGTATGAAAATGTATAATTCAATGGATTAAAATTTATTTATCAATATGTGGCAAAATATTTGCACAATGTCAGACATGATGCGCGATATCAGACATGCAGGCACTGAGGAATCTTGTTTCTTGTCCATTCATCTCCAAAAACAGCATGTTTCCAGAGGATATTTTAAAGGAAATAATTTTCCACTGAACGGAGAAGACCCATTTCTGCTTAAAGCTACAAACAAGCACCTATTGGCCACCTGTTTGCAGAGCGTCAGAAAAACCTTTTCTGAGAGTCAGCTTGTAATCAAGAGGATTCGGGTCTAATTCTCGTGTGGTACTTTACCTGTTGTGCTCTTGAGGAAAGCAAATGAAAAAACCCAGGTTCATGGTTCATCTATTGAAATACCCTTATGGAAATGTAATATACTGCAGTATATCTAAAATATATTGTGACGATAATTTTGATATATTTACAATATACTGCAGTATATTCTTTTTCCATTAGGGTAGTTTGCTCTTCTTGGAATATTGTCCCTTGATATTGAATACATCAGGGGTCCTCTATCTTATCCAGAAAGGGCCGGTGTGGGTGCAGGTTTTTGTTCCAACCAAGCAGCAACACACCTGATCCTACTAATCAAGGTCCTTAGCAAAGCCTAGTGGTTGATTAGTAGAATCAGGTGTGTAAATGCTTAGTTGGAACAAAAGCCTGAACCCACACCAGTTCTTTCTGGATAAGATTAAGGACCCCTGTTTTATATGATTGTCTTGTTTGGGTTTAGTTTTTTTTTTTTGCACTCCACCGACGCTACACAGCTCCGAGGCCAACTGCTTAGCCTGTCAAGTCTCACTTGCAAATGAGGTTTGCGACCTTGAAGGTTGTCAAGATATAAGCATACGTGGGTGCACATAAAAATGTAAGCTATGCAAATTTATCTGATAAAGGGCACCTGTCAAATAAACAGTAATAATGATATAGGCTACCGTATCCATGCTTCGGGAATATTGCGGACACAGCGATTTAGAAATTAATAAATGTCCTTTAAGACGTTGCTTTTCCACTTCAGGAAGATTCGTGAGTGCCGCACGGCCTGCGGCACCAGTAGACGTGACCAAAGTTTGACTCATGAGCGTGTCTGAGTAGGGACTCGAGTCTCTCGCTTCCCTGCCATTATCATTGTCTCCATGGTGACTGCTTGTCACAATGGCCAGTGATTATGATAGGTGTGGTTCAGGAGCCTATGATGTCAGCAACGCCTCATATCCGGTTCCAATTACAAGTCATCAGACGACGTGTTGGTTTTCAGAATGGATTTCAGGATGAATTTACTAGACGTGTTAGAACGTCTGCCAAAAGCTGTTGTGTCCTCTGAAATTCAACTAGTCAAATATTAAGTGTTAAAGGTGAGATGAATCAGCTCAAGTAACCCGTAACTCATTTTTACAGAAACAATTTTTTTTTTTGCTGATCGGATTGATTCAGTGAAAATTCATTGAAAATTCAGTACCATTCTGATGTTATTTTTTCCGGAAAACTCTCTAGGTCTCACGTTGGCTGCTCTTGCAGTTTTTATCTGAACTGGGCGAAAGGGGTCTGTGACAGTCTGTCACCAGTGTGTCCCCAGGCTTTATATGTCCTTTTTGAGTCCTGAGAGAGGTCCCAGTGCAAACCCTGCAATTTACACACAATGACTAAACGCTATTGAAATTTAGCTATTTAGCAGACACTTTTATCCAAAGCAAACTGCAATAAACCTGCTTTTATCATGAAAAGCAAACACCACTATAGGTAGAGACAGATAAACTTGCAATCAAATAAATGCCATTGTCAAGGTGAGTATGACACATGTCAAAGGGAGTGAAGGGTTAGTGTTTTTTTATTTTTAAAACAAATATTAATTTCTAATCTCTAGGTGTAGTCTGACAAGGTGGGTTTTCAGTGCGGAGGAACGGCGGGCACATTCTCTGTGGTTTATGGGTCCCCAGGAGACTCTTACGTTGGGTGTGGGGTTAGGTTAGGCTCTAAAGGCCTGTCCACACCAAGAACGATAACGATGTGAGCATCCACACTGGTGAACGATAACGTTCTGTAAACAGTGGCACCAAGCATGCGCTACGCTGCACGCTCCAGCTGTGTCGGCAGCTTGTCAATTCTGATGGATTTTTATTGGCTGCCATTCTTTCTATCGTTCATCAAATCGCTCTGAAAGTGAGCCCAACGATATCGTTCGTCACTGTCGTTGTCGCTATGGTTGTGGTGTGGATTCCGCCATCCACTTGAGTTAGAACGATATATTTAAAACTATATATTTATAGTTATCGTTATCGTTCTTTGTGTGGACGGGCCTTAACTCTCCAAGGTTTCTGAATTAATTTAATTGTGTCATCTTCCCCGCCCCCGACCCCCACCCCCATTTGACAATTCGTCTGGATGTGGGGACTCCTGTATGTTTGGACCCCTCATTTCTGAAATGATTCCGGGGGCCCTTGATACAGAAAAGAAAATGTGAGTTGTGTAGGTAAGGCGGAAGAACTCAGGGATAACCTGGAAACTCAGAATTCTGCCATTCAGACTTGCGTTTACACTTTCAGAGAGGGACTGCCGTTTCTAGTGCCCCCTACTGGCCTAACAACACCACTTCCAGTAGCAACTACATTTTCCAGTGGTCTCCAATCCGAGTCGTAATCAAGCCAACCCCCACAGAAATTCTGCTATCAGGCGGAAGGAAGATATTGGGCAGTATGAAAGCTGGTATTGGGTGTTGGGTGTTCAGCATGTTTTCCTTGACTGTGTGAAAGCAGAACGCACAGTCCCGCTGTTTGTTTTTATTTGTGTGGAATAATGACTTTTTCCTAAGCAAATAAAAACAAATGGCAACAGCGGGCCAGTGTATCCCTCAGAGCTGTCTGTCAATGACGGCATCGAGCCAAGAGTTGATGTTAGCATTTAAATCGGCAAAGCGTGGCTCTGCTTTATGACGGTTTGACTGATTAAACTTTATTATTATTAATCTTTCACAAAAGGGAACAAGCAGCACAAAAGTGCACAGTGGAATAAAAAAGATGACGCATAAAAAATAAGGGCAATATATCGCTCTTGCAAACGCCAAGAAGCCATTTACAATCAAGCGTGCTCCCATCAGGGAGCTTCAGAAAATCCATTAGAATACGCAAAGCCAAATCATGAGACCCCCGTAAAAAATGTTCGCGTCTTCTTTATTTCGGCCCCTGAGAGCGATGCGGAGCTTTGCGCTCGTGAGCCCTGCGCAAATTTGCATATGAAGTCGGGGCTCGATCAGAGGACCGACGCTGTTCATAATTACATGAACGCATTTGAACAGAGAAATAAATTCTGGATAGGGGAATTTCGGAAATCACCACCGTGCAGCACGCGCGCGAAGCCAACAATAACCACAATTGTGATGCCATTTGAATAGTCCCTAAAGGGTCTGCTCCAGGCCATTGCAGACCGTGCGCAGACTAAGCGTTCCACCTTACTTGCAGGGATACACTGAGATTAACAAATAGGGAGCTTTGTGAATAAATACCTGGATTCCATTCCCTTACTTTGCATATAGCATTTCCATGCCGAATAGAAGAGCCAGGAAGAGTATGCAAAACATGGAAGCGACTCTTCCAACCCGCTCATATGGAAAAAATTCTCTTTGTGACCACAAGCCTCCCATTAGGTGCATTGGAAGTCGAATCCAGCGAAATTAGGAATTTATAGGCAACATCACTGCGAATATTTAAAGGGAAATGAAGCAAGAAAACCTTTTTTTTCTCTTGAGACTACGAGAAACTAATTCACACCACTGTTCAGAGGCCTATGAACATTGTTTGCTCAAAAACCGATTTATGTTTCAGTTTTTAGGTCAAAAATAGCTACTAGTGTCACTCGAGTCAAAATATATACATTGTAATGAGGAAATAAAAGAATGTTTCTGGTTTTGCATGGCATTACACTCACAATGCATGATTAAGGTCACAATCTGCCCTTAAAGTTTTGTCTCTAAATCAGAAATCTGAAAGAAATTCTGGAGGGTCACAGCAGCTACTGGTCTTCTTTGTGTTCCTGCACTGAACTATGCAGGATTTTTAGCCTTGATGTCTTCCTGTGTTTGCAATCAAAGAAGTCTCCTCCTCCATCAACAAACCCGCACACTCAAGTCCCGAACACATATTAGAAGAAGCCATACAGGCAGAGGGGGAAGGATTCGGCAAACGTGCGCAAATACAGAGATTGCTAGTGCATCATAGATTTGACTAAGCATGGGTATTTTATTATATTTTCAAGGTAGAAAATCTCCACACAGAAAAAGTCCACACACTTGTTTCCTAAATTGGCTGCTCGCTGAAAGGAAACTATAGCCCTCTAGGACTGCATTTTGAGTCCCCATTGCTCTAAATCTTGTCTGAGTTAGAACTAGAGATTAAACTTAAGAGAGTTTGAGTCATTGTTTCAAAATTGTATCTTTCAATTGAGAAGGATACAATTTTGACAACACACACAAAAATTAACCAGAGAACATGGTTATGGTCACCCATTGACAGACATTTCAGCATCTAGCACAAACTCAGGTCTATATTCAACATACTAACTGATGCTAAAATAATGCATTATCTGACAGCCTAGACAAATCAAGTTTTAATATGTGTCTGTCTGTGTGTGTGTGTGTGTGTGTGTGTGTGTGTGTGTGTGTGTGTGTGTGTGTGTGTGTGTGTGTGTGTGTGTGTGTAGGGCAGTTAATGCAGTTGGATCACCACAGGCAGTTTCTTTCCCAATAAAGCCTCAAACTCACTTTAATCGGAATGGATCCGTTTGCCTCAAGCAACATCTAGTGTTGTGTCGCGTCCAGCAAACCTGTCATTTCACAGGCAGGATTTCTCACACACGCCCCAGGGAAAGCCGTATTTTAGTTTCCTCGCATCACAGACAAGGCGAGGAGATGGAATGGAACATGACAGCGAGCAGGAGGTGTTAAAACCGTACCATCGACCCACGCCCGATAAAGATACGTCGGCATGCGACAGACGCCCCACTGGCACAACTCATAGCTAGAGACAGGGCAGAAACACCAGCCGGATGAACATCGCCCCAAACACGAACCTGCTCCAAGCAACAGGGAGGCCAAAGGAGGGAAACTGGCAATACTGCACAAAAAACACCACAAATTATCACTGTAGACTGTAGAAGCTTACAGCGCCACCCGCAGGAGAGATACAATACTGCAAAGGAGACGGAAGAACATCCCCAATGAAACTCATGAGGTCACAAAGGAAATGGCACCACATGATAGGTTTCACACACAAAAAACCCACTGGTGATGGGTGATATTTATTTATTTTTTAAAAGCACAAGAAGTGCATGTAGCCCTAGAAGCGAACTGAACTGAAAGTGGAGATAGAAGATAAATGTTTCCTGCTGGCTTTAAGATGCATGTTCCTTGACTTGTGATTGGCCAAAATGTATATTTGTTTATTGTCAATAAATGTAGATAATGTATTGTTTGTTATCTGACGCATTAAACAGGTTTGTGATGCGTCAAATGATCTTATGCGACGTGTGTTCTGTGCGACCTCAACATCGTTCTACGTCAGTCCCTTTCCAGCAGCTTCGGCAACTTTGCAGTCATTTACGCCCTCTAGTGTTGGAGCTTTGTAATTACAGCGGGGTCTCTATCAGAAAAAGCAGCCAGGCTGCATCCAGCAGTCACAGATGAAAGAGCCGGAGAGGCTGCTCTCTCAACTGTTCAAACTTTACATCAACCTTTATTACCTTCACGCAGTATGGCACTGCTGTTAACCGGAGAGCCATACTTTTCTGGGCATCTTTGTCGCTCAAGTATTCACTAAACACAGTCCAATGTTCAGTGTTACATTAACTCTTACAGAGTGGGCTTATATAAACTCTACTATACTTGAATTAACACTGAACATTTCACTGTGTACCAGACTTTCTACAGGTTTTATCCCCTGTTGGTAAAACTGGTAAAACTAACAAATAGTCCTTTGTCCTACTTGAGGAAAAAACATCTCTGTGACACACAGATGGGACATGTGAAATTTCAGCCCATCTGACCCTTGGCTGAGGGTCAAAATTGCGTTTAACACACAAACCACATCTGAGTCTTACTTTAAGGGCGCAACGGCCACAACCTCAACTTAAACAATCTATCTAAATAGCAGTGAGACAGATATAATAACATATCTTAAAGACAAGAACAGGCCATTCAGCCCAACAATGCTCGCCATCTTCCTACCACTACAGGATACCTAGTGCTCCCCTACAAGCTAGATGGTGTCCAGCACCATATCAAGCCTGGTCTTGAAAACACCTAGAGTTTCTGCCTCTACTACATGACCTGACAAGCTATTCCACACAGTGACTACTCTCTGTGTGAAGAAGTACTTCCTAATGCCTGTGCGGAATTTACCTTTTGCTAATTTCCATCTATGCCCCCTCGTTGTAGAACTCAACCTGAAGAATCTCTTGTAGTTCATTTTATTAATCCCTTTAATGAATTTAAAAGCCTTTATCAAATCACCCCTAAGTCTTCCTTTACTAAGCTTAAAGAGATTAAGCATACCATGTCTTTCCTCATAACTTTTATCTTTCATACCCAGAAGCACCTTAGTTGCCCTTCTTTGAACTTTTTCAGGAGCCTCTATATATTTTTTGTAATACGGTGCCCAGAACTGCACACAGTACTCTAAGGGCCTGATTTACTAAGACCTTTAGCGGGTGCAAAAACTTTTAGCACACGCAAAACTAATAACACAACCAATGATTGGTGCAAAATAAATACCACGACCAATCATTTGTCATGTTATTGGTTTTGCACACGGTAAAGGTCTAAGTAAATCAAGCCCTAAGTGTGGTCTGACAAAGGTATTGTATAACATAAGCATAACTTCCTTGGATTGATTATACTCAATACTATTGGCTATATATCCCAGCATCCTGTTAGCCTTTTTTACTGCTACAGAACATCTCATGGAATATACAGTCAAGCCGGAAAGTCTGCACACTCTTTCACCTTCTCCACGTTTTATTACGTTACAGACATATTCTACAATAGATTGAGTTCATTTTTTGTCTCAAAATTCTACACAAAATAGCCCATAAAGACAAAGTGAAAACAGGTTTTTAGACATTTGTGCTAATTTATTAAAAATCAAAATGTAAAATATCATATGTACACAAGTGTGCACACCCTTTGATATGACACCCAAAAGTGAGCTGAGGTTCATTTTGTTTCCACTGATACTGCTTGAGATGTTTCTACAACTTAATTGGAGTCCACCTGTGATAAATTCAATTGATTGGACATGATTGGGGATTGCCAACACCTGCCTATATAAGGTCCCACAGTTGACAGTGCATGTCAGAGCAAACTCCAAGCCATGGGGTCAAAGGAATTATCTGCAGACCTCAGAAACAGGATTTTGCCAAAAGGCACCTAGAGGACTCTCAAACCATGAGAATCAAGATTCTCTGGTCTGATGAAACCAAAATTGAACTTTTTGGCCTGAATACCAAGCGTCTGGAGGAAACCAGGCACCGCTCATCACCTGGCTAATACCATCCCTCCAGTGAAGCATGGCGGTGGCAGCATCATGATGTGGGGATGTTTTTCAGCAGCGGGAACGGGGCGACTAGTCCTGATAGAGGGAAAGATGAATGCAGCTAAGTACACCGAGATCCTTGAAGAAAACCTGCTCCAGAGCGCTCTGGACCTCAGACTGGGGCGAAGGTTTACCTTCCAACATGACAACAACCCGAAGCACACAGCCAAGAGAACAAAGGAGTGGCTTCAGAGAAAGTCTGTGCATGTCCTTGAGTGGCCCATGCCAGGATGACAATGCCAAGATTCATCAGGCTCAAATTGTGAAAGAGTGGTTCAGGGAGCATGAGGAATCATTTTCACACATGAATTAGCCACCAGATTCCTGATCTTAACCCCATTGAAAGTCTTTTAGATGTGCTGGAGAACACTTTACGGAGTGGTTCGACTCTCCCGTCATCAATACAAGATCTCAGCCAAAAACCTATGCTACTCTGGATGGAAATAAATGTTGTGACATTGCATAAGGTTGTCAAAACAATGCCACAACAAATGCGTGCCGTAATCAAAGCTAAAGGCGGTCCAACGAAATGTTAGAGCGTGCAACTTTTTTTTTGGCCGGGCAGTATATATATATATATATATATATATACAAAGTTATAATTTTGATATCTCTCATTACAATGAGCGTTAATAAAATTATACTTCTAGTGTAGGACAGGTGTGTCTGTCTGTACCTATAGGGAATAACAAATTTAGTGTCATTTATAGCTGCTATAAAACCATACAGATTGGGATCTGCACAAAAGCTGTGTTTTGCAGCATCAGCATTGATAATACTGATAAAAGTCTGGCTGTAGGCCTTTTGTACACAAAACCAGGGGCCTTTAACCAAACCACCCGCAATGCTTCCAGCGGAAACTTAGAGATTCACATTTCTACAGTACGGACAGTTTCCAAAAGCTAAACTCAGGGTGGGGGCGAGGCTTAGATTAAATTGCTCACTGGGGGGTTGCATGACGCATCATTTTTGTTTTTTAAAAATGCCGTCTGCCGTCGTGTTAAAAATAGACAGCGTGCGGCGTTTGAGCCGCTGAAAACTCCGCCTGGTTGTTTATCTCTGAAAGGCGAGAGATTGTCGGAAATTAGATGTGCATGATATTGGTCCCCAATGCGTTCGTCTTGAGGTCCATGTACATAGCGTACTTTCTAGAAAACAAAACTATATTCCCTCTATAATACAGTTTAGTGATGTAGGGTCACTCAGCACAGGCCACTGATTTTGGAATTATATTGAGAAACTGAGGATCCTGTGGTGTAACACGAGGGATATAAAGACATAATGCATTTAAAACACAGTGTCTAACACAATGAGCAATGGATCACAGTAACAGAAACCATTCTTCCCAAGAAGACACAAGAGCCTAATTTAACCTCACTGATCGAGCCAGGAACTGGCTGGCCTGAACAAACAAGCAACATTAGCGGCGTTAATAGAAATGTTCAGAAGGCAGAAGGTGAGCCAAGTGTAGATGGATTTGGAAAGGGTCGTGGGTTGTGGGTTGTGGGGGGGGGCACATCACATCCTGGTTAGTGACCCACAAAGGCTAGGGCCAGCACTAGATAGAGCACAAGCAACACTCAGATTGTCAATCATGGTGATCAGCTTGCCAAAACTGAACAAATCCCAACGAATCAGCCCTACAGAAATGGACTACACTGCAATATAATGTAATTATGTGAACGAAAATAATAATAATAATGTATTTAATAATTAAATAATAGTAATGATAAATGTATTTCAGAGTATGTTCAAAAACCTCATATAAATATATTAAATAAACAGAAATATCTCATAGTGTAGCCTAATAAATTGTAACCAGAAATGGACTGTGCCCTTATTTCACCTTTCAAAATGCGCTATTCAATTATTTGTATATTTGCCCATATATTTCCAATTGTCTTCAAATGTTGATCATGTATTTCATTCAAATATATTAAAGCGTAATCCTCTTCCATCAGGGAAGGCAGTGGCGTTATTGTAACAAAGTTTCAGCCCGAGAATGGTTATCTACCATTCCAAAGGCCCCATTCCAGAATCTTCCGGGTAGGTTAAATATCCTGCGATAGCGCTGGAAGCCGTAATGGAATATTAAAGCATGATAATCTCTGGGCTGCTTTACGACTGGACCTTTGCGCGGGGTGTTGCGCAATCGCCGCAGGGAAAGCCCTCTCGCTGGATTCTGTCACTCACTCTATCCTGGGCCGCCGACGACATCGCCGAGCGATTTGGACATGGGGTGCTGCAGCGCCAGGTCGGGGCTGATCGCGGGAGCCGTGCTGGGGGCGCTGATTGCCGTTCTGGGGGGAATCCTGATCCCTGTAGGAGACTCGGTCATCCGGGACACCGTGACCAAGGTATGCCAAGCGCCAAGGGACTCTGCTTTTCAGAAAACTTCGCCGTAGACATGCACAGAAAAAAATGTTCCTTTATGGAAATGGCATATACTGCAATATACTGTAGATCTGGATGTCTAATGATAAACATACTTTACAACAATGTATTTTATTGCAATATTGCATTATCTGATACGGCAATAATTTGTATATTTTCCAATAGGCCTATATTGCAATGTATTGCAATATGTTTTTTATTGCGCTAATACATGTAATTTTAATATATTGCAGTATATTCCACTATAATTTACACTGTCTGGCCAAAAAAAAAAGTCGCACACTCTAATATTTCGTTGGACCGCCTTTAGCTTTGATTACGGCGCGCATTGTTTCGACAACCTTATGCAATGTCACAACATTTATTTCCATCCAGAGTTTAATTAATTTTGGGCAGAGATCTTGTATTGACGACAGGAGAGTCGAACCACTCCGTAAAGTCTTCTCCAGCACATCCCAAAGACTTTCAATTGGGTTAAGGTCAGGACTCTGGTGGCCAATTCATGTGTGAAAATGATTCCTCATGCTCCCTGAACCACTCTTTCACAATTTGAGCCCGATGAATCTTGGCATTGTCGTCCTAGAATATTCCCATTGATGGTATAACCTGGTCATTCAGTACATTCAAGTACTCAGCTGACTTCATTTTATTGCTGCATAACGTTACTGAGCCTAGACCTGACCAACTGAAGCAACCCCAGATCATAACACTGCCTCCAGAGGCTTGTACAGTGGGCATTATGCATGACCGGTGCAATGGCAACTTTTTTTTTTACCAGGCAGTGTACAAACCCTTGCAGAATCCCTTACAACCAAGCACTGAGCGTGTGTGTTTCCCTGTTTTCCATACAAATGTAGCCACAGCTGCACAACACTATAGAAGACATCGAAAGCTCAAGAAGCACAATGTGCACGTTTGAAACAGAGATCTCAGATCTCAAGAGAGAGAGAGACAACGTTGCCACATCCTTAGCCGAAAAACCAAGCTCCCAAATCGCAGACGCGCGTCCGATTAAAAGGTTTTCTTCCGCCCGACTAGGCCCGGGAATCAAGCGTCCCGTGTTTCTGTTTTCGCAGGAAGCAGTCATCGAAAACGGAACCACCGCCTACAAGAACTGGGTTGCGGCGGGGGCAGCCGTGTACAGGCAGTTCTGGCTGTTCAACGTGACAAACCCCACAGAGGTGTTGCAGCACGGAGCCACCCCCAGTGTGGTGGAGAGGGGTCCGTACACATACAGGTACTGATCACCTCGGCAACGATTAATCATTTCAGATCCAAAGCACGAGACTGTCATCATACAATCCATGAGAAACCTAACACGCATAATCTTTACATGTTCTGCATACTCTTTACATGTTCTGCATACTCTTTACATGTTCTGGGGAACACTTTTCATGAAGTACGGAAAAAAAAATGGCGAGCTTATTGCAATTGGCATAAATATAGGAAGCATGTAATGATAGGAAGTTAATTTTATCCTTGCTTAATGAGGAAGGTCAACTAGAAAGAGAGTTCTCTGGGGCAGTGCTGATCTAGGGAATCACGGTTGGTAGAGAATGCAAGGGAAGGTTTAGTCAAGTTCAAACCAAGCACGACCTTGCTAAGCTTCAGCAGTTTGCCTTTAGAAAGATACACGATGGCAAGGCAGCTGGCACTATTAACATACTTTAGGCATTGGTGGCAGAATATCATGTTGTCAAAGGTCCCATGAAACTTTATTAATTTATACTTATGACAACAGTTATCATGTACTATGCAGGCTTATTAACGTATTATGAATGCTACATAAGACCTCCTTCATGGAAACCGTAAGCACTTTTTCCACAAAACAAAAGTGTTTTAAACATGCATGACTGAGTGTGGCTACATGAAAAAATTACCATCTGACAATGCCAAACCATGTCAAATGCAACAGATTTAGTGGCAGCTGCCTCACCTCACTCACACTCAGGGTCAAAGGTCATGATCTTAAGCAGATACCATGCTGTTCATTCAGTGATAGAAATAAGGGGTGCGTCCAAATACTCTAAAAATGCACCCTTCTTTCCTCCACTACCACCTCCTCTCCTCCGTGCCCCAGAAACGGATCTTTGTGTTTTAATCTAATGTTACGGATTACAATTTAATTACATATTAATGGTTTCAAATTAATTAATGTCTCGACACAAACCACAATGTCAGGTACATTGTATACTGTACATGCAAATACTTGTACTCGAAACATTCAGGCAGTTTTGCATACTTCCGGGTAGGAGAGGAGTGGTAGTGGGGGAGTGGAGGAAAGGAGTGAAGAATATTGGGACACACCCTAGGTCATTAGCATGAACCAACCAATCACAAGAAGGCAGGTGAACAACTTGAAAATGCATCCAATGGAAGCAGCTCTTAGAAGTTAAAGCTTGGCTACTTGGTAGCTAACATGCTTTAAATAATTAATTTAAAAAAATTATCTCACCCATAGCGAGCTGTTTTACCACAAATAAGTTCTACCTTTGTTGTTTCTTTCAACAAGCGGTTCCTCTTGGGAGAAGTTTAGTTTAAACTACTGCCACCCACCGCAAAGGCATGGTACTGCACACTTCAGGTTTATATACAGTGGCAAAATTTGAACGCATCATTTCCTTAACACATTCAGCCAGCTGGAGCCCCCCTGCATTACGCGGCGGCTTCACCAGACGCTCATCGGTCACGTTTCTGCTGACCGCGTATCTAACCTTTTCTCCCCTTGCGTTTGACCCCAGGACCCGCTACCTGCCCAAAGAGAACATCACAGCCTTCAGCAACCACACCATCTCCTTCCTCCTTCCCGCTGGCGCCATATTCGAACCCACCATGTCCGTCGGAGCCGAGGAAGACATTGTCACCTCCCTCAACCTCGCAGTGGCTGTGAGTCCAAAGTCACATGTTTTATGAAAGGAGAGCAGACAAAGCCTATTTTAAAAAAAAACTTTATCCAGACAGGGTAACAGATAGAGAAGGCATCACAGTCCAGAAAGTGTTACGGCGGGGGATCGAATCCCCAACCACACAAGGGGAATTATGGGTCAAGAGTCAGCCGCTCGTCGGACTGTACCACATGTCTCACCCAGTCACCTCTCTTGATGGATCCCACATTTAGACCGAGCTAATCTGTGGCGAGACATCCTCCTGTCCTAGCACCACCGTGGACTGTGGTTGCCAGTCTCAAATCTTTTGTAGCTGTAAGCTTAATTTTTTTCTCTTCCTTAGAACATAAATGTGGTTTTATGGGGGATTTTTACAGCTCATCATAGAGGTTATCTGCGCCCGTTTCAAATTTCTATCATGGTTCCAAGTAAGCATTGTTAAAGGCCCACACGCATCAACATTCTCTTCCTGGTTTTAGTATTTGAAACGCCCACAAAACGTTAGCAAAGAGCAGTGACGTAGCTATTTTGAAAAGTCCCAAAGCCCACCCCCTGTCTGTATGCATCACCGAATGGTATACATTTGGATTGCGACTCCGACAAATTATGCAAAAACATACGTCATATCACCTGGGAAACCATTTTACTAAGAACTCGGAAAAATCGCATTTAAACCCTTAAATATGCATACTTCGACCAACTTGAACCATACTTGTATACTTCTTTTACTTGAACCAGTATGGAACACAACTGAAAAGCGCCAAGATGATATGAAAAGCTCAAAAACACAAAAAATATGCGTGTGGGCCTTTAACGTACATTTAGTGTTTTAGTGATACTGCATATGTATTCACTGGTTTGAAAGTGTTGTTTACCTGGTCTGCCGCTGTTCTCTGGATAAGAGCACCCGCTAAATTACTGTAATGTAAACATAAGAACAGCGTTAATGGCATATTGGAGTTTATGTTGAATTAAAGGTAAAAGGCCTACAGCAAGAGAAAGATTGTTTTGCTGGTTTATGACACAGCTGTTTATGTCAGTGCTGATTATGTTTATGACACGATCCCAGGCAATAATTACGAATGAGGCAGACCTGATCGACCATTATCTTTAAAGTAATAAAGGTCAATTGCATTTGTGTTGTCATTGATCCTTATCCAAATAGAGCCTGAATGCAATGAACACGTGTGTGTGTGTGTGTGTGTGTGTGTGTGTGTGTGTGTGTGTGTGTGTGTGTGTGTGTGTTTGTGTGTTCTGTCGAATGAGATTTTAAATAAGCTTTTTATCCTGAAGGCAAAAAAAGTTCTTATGCTGCCAAATGTGGGAGGACTTGGTATTTGATTTGAAGACCTTGTGTATGACATCATCAACGAGACAATTTACATAAAATATTTTCTTCGCCTATCAGCGGGAATGGAAAACCAGCTCATTATATGAATATACTAATATGCATTCTTGCCGCTTTACCAATAAAGACTGTACCATGTAGGGACTGCACTGGCATCATGGTTTGTTGTATAAGTGGTTGACATGTCAAGATTTAGATTAATATAGAAGTCAAGGGAGGAACACATCATTGATGGAATAACTAGCTAAGTTAGCAGACTAATGCTATAAAAGTCAAGGCCTTTAACATCCAAAAGAAATGCTATTACATTTCCCAAGGTGTCGTGACTTTTGGATTATTAATTTTTGGATTTTTTTTTAATTTTTATCGTTTGTTCTTCTGTTCCAGGGTGGTTATTCCCTTGTGCCCAAACTCTTCCACTTCGTCCTGAATTCGGCCATAAAAGAGTACAACGCCTCCCTTTTTCAGAACAGGATGGTGAAAGAACTCCTATGGGGCTACTACGACCCCATTCGTAATGGAACAGTTGGCATTTTTGACCAAGTAGGTGTATCATATTAAATACATGTTTAAGGGGAACTCCACGCACAAAAAATCATAGTTTGGTATGTTCAAACTGTCTTATCTGTCATAGTTATGTATGGTATGTTCAGTACATTTGCTGAATTTATAGTTGCAATTTCACAATGCACATGAAATTGATTGTAATCAATTCATGGCTGACCTAAACCCGCAGGGATGTATTTGAAATATTTATTTCCATGTATGCATTTTATATGTACTATGGGTCGATGGCCTATTTTTGATTAGTTTAAACCTCTGTGCAACCTGCAAGGCAACCTATGCCTCCAGAATTTTGACTAGTTTTGAGAAACATTTATTTGGGAGGTGTTTTGCATTTTGTAATAAAAATATGTTTGCGTATACTTTACCTATACCTATATCTGAATACTGCTTTATGTGGTTTGTTTCATTCAGTACAATGACACCTACGATGGCCCTTACAACGTGTTTACTGGGAAAGATGACATCGCCAAAGTACATGTGATTGACAGGTGGAAAGGAGAACGGTGAGTGATAACCTGACTCTTATTGCAGTGAGATCTGAGGGTTAAGGGCAATATGAAATGCACCTTTGCAACTGCCCATTTACTTAAAAGTTTAGAAGGTTACGCTAAAACAGCTAAATTCATATTTATTCATCATGATATTATATACTATATCTTCATTCCCTGGCTGGTGGTTGTATAAGTGATCTGTCATTTATAAGTGATCTTTGTCTTACAGGAAGGTTGACTTCTGGAATGACACATACTGCAACATGATTAATGGTACAGGTAAGTACTAATTCTGTACCATCATTAAAAGTATGGGTAAGCACAAATACTGTACCATGATTATTGATACAGATAAGTACAAATACTGTACCATGATTATTGGTACAGGTAAGAACAAATACTGTAATGATTATTGGTACAGATAAGCAGAAATACTGTACCATGATTATTGGTGCAGATAAGCACAAATACTATACCATGACTAATGGTACAGATAAGCACAAATACTGTACCATGGCTATTGGTACAGATAAGCAGAAATACTGTACCATGACTATTGGTACAGATAAGCAGAAATACTGTACCATGACTAATGGTACAGATAAGCAGAAATACTGTACCATGACTATTGGTACAGATAAGCACAAATACTGTACCATGATTATTGGTACAGATAAGCAGAAATACTGTACCATGACTAATGGTACAGATAAGCAGAAATACTGTACCATGACTAATGGTACAGATAAGCACAAATACTGTACCATGACTAATGGTACAGATAAGCACAAATACTGTACCATGATTATTTGTACAGATAAGCAGAAATACTGTACCATGATTATTGGTACAGATAAACACAAATAGTGTACCATGATTATTGGTACAGGTAAGAACAAATACTGTACCATGATTATTGGTACAGATAAGCACAAATACTGTACCATGACTAATGGTACAGATAAGCAGAAATACTGTACCATGACTATTGGTACAGATAAGCAGAAATACTGTACCATGATTATTGGTACAGATAAGCAGAAATACTGTACCATGACTAATGGTACAGATAAGCACAAATACTGTACCATGACTAATGGTACAGATAAGCACAAATACTGTACCATGATTATTTGTACAGATAAGCAGAAATACTGTACCATGATTATTGGTACAGATAAACACAAATAGTGTACCCTGATTATTGGTACAGGTAAGAACAAATACTGTACCATGATTATTGGTACAGATAAGCACAAATACTGTACCATGATTATTGGTACAGGTAAGAACAAATACTGTACCATGACTATTGGTACAGATAAGCAGAAATACTGTACCATGATTATTGGTACAGATAAGCACAAATACTGTACCATGACTATTGGTACAGATAAGCAGAAATACTGTACCATGATTATTGGTACAGATAAGCACAAATACTGTACCATGACTAATGGTACAGATAAGCAGAAATACTGTACCATGACTAATGGTAGATAAGCACAAGTACTGTACCATGACTAATGGTACAGATAAGCACAAATACTGTACCATGACTAATGGTACAGATAAGCACAAGTACTGTACCATGATTATTTGTACAGATAAGCAGAAATACTGTACCATGATTATTGGTACAGATAAACACAAATAGTGTACCATGAATATTGATACAGGTAAGAACAAATACTGTACCATGATTATTGGTACAGATAAGCACAAATACTGTACCACGATTACTGGTACAGATAAGCACAAATACTGTACCGTGATTATTGGTACAGGTAAGAACAAATACTGTACCATGATTATTGGTACAGATAAGCACAAATACTGTACCATGATTATTGGTACAGATAAGCACAAATACTGTACCATGATTAATGACGCCAGATAAGCAGCGGATATTTGGGGAATGATGTTTAGACCAGATTTCTCCTGCTGTGACGCAGATGCTTCCTCGTTCCCGCCGTTCATTGACAGGAAGAAGCCGCTGTATTTCTTCTCCTCCGACATCTGCAGGTGAGACCTCTTTACTGCGAGCCATGTGTGTGTGCGTGTAAATGAAAGGCAAATGAGTCGCAAAGATGTTCTGTGATCGAAACCCTGGATTTTCAACAGGGGTACCGCCGACCCCTATGGGGTCCTTGTAGGGGGCAGGGTTCGAATTACACTCTGGCTTTCGAGGATGTGGGGGGTCTGTGATTTTTGACTAGGGGTGGGGGGTTGGGGGTGCAATCATGGACCGGAGGGCTCAGGTCTCTTTTTGGGTAGCTCTGCTCCCTTTGACTATAAATAGATTTGGGTAAAGATTTCAAAATATAACCTTTTTTTTAAAGATTTGAGCAAAGTTTTTGGGTAACCCGTTTTGACTTATGATGGGGGTCCCCTGGATGCCTTTGAGTCTGGGTGGGGGTCCCTGGCTAATAAATGGTTGAAAATCCCTGATCTAAACAAATCTGACCATGAGTAACAGTACTTTACTTGAGAAGTACAGTAAGTGCAATGTCATGCGTGGCCAGCAGGGGCCAGTAAAAAACCACAGAAAATGCACAGGTAAGACGTATGGCTGTGGCGTCTTCTTAGGTCTGTGCTAGCGGATTTCGATCGGAGTCTGTTCCTGAAGGGGATCGAGCTTTACCGTTTCACGCTAAACCCGCTCACGATGGCCGCGCCCACGGTCAACCCGGACAACCACTGCTACTGCCACGATCCCGTCGTGACCAGGAACTGCACCTTGGCTGGAGTCCTGGACGTCAGCTCCTGCAGGGAAGGTGAGTCTGCGATATGAGAGGGTTAGACCAGGGCTTAGACCAGGGATTAGACCAGGGCTTAGACCAGGGCTTAGACCAGGGCTATTCAAGCTGCGGTTCAGGGGCCAAATTTATGAGGCCCAACATAGACACACATTTGGCCCGTTGATCACTACGGTGAAAAAAAATTAATAAATGCAATTCAGATCCATCAAAAAAAATAGTGACTATGTCTTGGCCTGTGTTAGCATACCGTCACTAGTAGTACTTTAAAAAATATACATGAACAGACAATAGAATAGACAAAATTGATGGAAGTAAAAACATGAACACCACAATGATACAAGGCAATGGACAGTGATGTGTGTCAGTGCTTCTGCGGCCGAAAAAAAAGTACCACAATGTCAATGTCTCCAGGAATGCCCATCTACATCTCCCTGCCCCATTTCCTCCACGGCAGCCAGCACCTCACTCAGGATGTGCTTGGTCTGAACCACAACGAAAAGGAGCACTTCACCTTCCTGGATGTTGAACCCGTGAGTGCCTTTGTTCCTTGACCTTTGACCTCTGCAACCCTGTCGTTACCCCGTGAGCCTTTTCCCTCGTAGCGGTTATTCTTGCCACCAGGATCGCCAGGCCGAACATGCAGAAAAGCTGCAGGCTGAAAGTACAGTGAAACACGACTTGAGCTCGCAGTAACTCATTTAAACTCACAGTAACTCATTTAGGCTTTCAGCAACTCATGTAAACTCATGTAACTCATTTAGGCTTTCAGTAACTCACTTAAACTCACAGTAACTCATTTAGGCTTTCAGCAACTAATTTAAAGTCACTGTAACTCATTTAGGCTTTCAGTAACTCACTTAAACTCACAGTAACTCATTTAGGCTTTCAGTATCTCATTTAAACTCACAGTAACTAAATTAGGCGTTCAGTAACTCATTTAAACTCACAGTTGCTCAACTGAGTTCACAGTAAGAAATTTAGGCTTCAAGTAACTTGTTTAAACTCACAGTAACTCATTCAACTCAGGTGAAATCATGCTTCCAAGTGTGCATCTACTGGATATTTCAATGTTTTTGGTGTGGAGAAATGTCTATTACCCTCTTTTAGGGAAAAGGGCTGTGTTGCGCCAATCCAAACACATTCACCTCTCTCTGTACTGCATGCATCCTTGTCAGATCACTGGGATCACAATGAGGTTTGCCAAGAGACTTCAGGTCAACATGATGTATGGGCCGTCCAAGATAATAGAGTATGTTTAAACACTCAATAACTTCCTGTACATTGTGTTTAATCATCCATTCACTTCCTGTGCATTGTGTTTAATCATCCTGTCACTTCCTGTACATTGTGTTTAATCATCCTCTCACTTCCTGAACATTGCATTTCATTATCCACTCACTTCCTCCACGTTGTTTAATCATCTTCTCACTTCCTATACGTTGTGTTTAATCATCCTCTTACTTCCTGTATATTATCTTAACCATTCACTCAGTTCTTCTGCATTATTCAAATGTACTCTCTCTAATTTAAATCCCTCTTCCTGTACATTGTGTTTAATCATCCTCTCACTTCCTATACGTTGTGTTTTATCATCCTCTTACTTCCTGTATATTATCTTAATCGTTCACTCAGTTCTTCTGCATTATTCAAATGTACTCTCTCTAATTTAAGTCCTTCTTCTCCCTCCAAAGTGTGCTGAAAAAAGTCAAAGACTACACCATATTCCCTCTGCTGTGGCTGAATGAGGTGAGTTTGTGCACTTGTCTCAATAACAGTGACCCCTTTCCCCCAGTCTGTGAATAAAGTAAGGGCCAAAGGTCAAATTATCCCTGGAAACCGGGTTAAGAACCGCCGTTACAACCGCACTCTTTTTTCCGCCGGGTCCAGACGGCCGCTTTGGACGAAGAGACCGCCGACATGTTCAAGGCGGAGCTGACATCGCGCGTGAAGATGCTGGAGACGGTGCAGGTGGCGCTGCTGTCGGTGGGGAGCGTCATGTTCGTCCTCTGCACCGTCATCAGCTGCGTGATCAACAGAAGGGGGACTAAGGCGTGAGGGAGGACGGCACGACGTCGGCGCAACGTTGCAGGGACGCTTCCAAGGGACCTGACTGACAGGGGGACTGTTATTGTACAGGGATGTGGTGGTGGGGCCCAATGCCAGATTTTCTCAAGGGGCCCAAAATCCCTGGCGGCACCCCTGGTTGTAATTATTGTTTTATCAATCACTGGAAGACCTAACCTTCATTTATGATTAACTTTAAACTTTTAATTGTTAATTTTCATAAAAATTAAGAAGAAAACTACAGAAACAAGAGAAACGAAAGATGACATTTTGAGTCATCAACAAATTTAATACAGAACTAAAGTGGGTCCAGACACAAATATGAATGTATATTTAAATTTAAATCAAAGTAAACAACTAATTTCCCCTTTGCTTTTCTCAAAAGCACAAGTTAATTTGTTAAATCTGAATATTATTTAAAATGAATGTGTGAGTTTTACACAGCAAAAGGGTATTGGACTAATATTGACTCTGTTAGAACTGATTTAACACAGGATTTTAATGTGTAGGATTCTTCACAATCTCACAGAAAGCACCTGGTCACATTTCTTCATGCACCTAATTGTATAAGAGTTCATGGTCATTTTTATTATTTATCTGTTAAACAGTATGTGTTAAACACATATGCACACTCCTTTCTGAAATATATAAATCCAGTCTTGGCTTTAAATGAAAGTAAGTAAATTGATTTGGCTCAACTCACCCTGTCAAAAAATTCTAGCAAAGAAATCCAAGGCAGGTTCCACAATGTGGAACATTTGAGAAGAGAATTTCAATTGAACCTGTGGGAGTTTAACTTTTTCAATTCTGAATCTGAAGCCATTCAAGATACAGGCCCAATCATTCCAGGTCCAATTTTGTTCTCTCTTAATTTACATCCAGCACATTTGAACAGATACCAGAGTTTCACTTTGTTCTTAATGCATTTATATATTTTTTTTATCAGTCCAGTATATTACATTCATAAATAAAGATGCATAGTATGTTCTTCATTTAAAATTTAGTGGAAAAGACATTTACTGAAGGTAGTGTCATCTTTTCTGCAAAAGCTTACCAATGTAGGACTAAATACAAATCTTAATGTTTCCTAAGCGTACTGACTCCACTATTGTCATTTGCAGCAAAGCAAACTTAACATGGCAAACATATTTAGTAAATAAAAAATGAGAAAAAATGATAAATATTATTTCTCTGCAATATGCAGATCTGGTCTAGAATATTTGATACAATGTAATAATTACACTATACATTATAATCACACGATCAGACATGATGACACATAAATAGAAACAGCAGAAAATAGAAATACATGAACACATACAAGACTGTACAACTACATATTCCTCCAATATGACACACAAGCATAACTCGGCACAAATTATAATAATAAGGTAATTTCCCCAATCTTGTGTTTAAATGATTATCTATTTAAGGAAAGAGAATCCTTAGACATACTGTAAAACTTCACATTCCTACATTAGGAAAAGCAGGTTATTAAAGCAATCGCAAAATACTAATGTATTTCTTTGCAAGACAACGTGTAGTTTGATAAAATGCTATATGCTATAAATCCTGTGAGAATCCTGGAAAATAGCAAAAAAATAATGGTAACCTCTTTTGGCAAAATACACTTTTGTACTTCATAATTTTAAATTAGTTTTCGTAAATTAACGAGGGGTAATAAAATGCTGTATTAACTCCACGGAGAAATGTGAAGGTAAATGATCATCGTGTTGTTTGCTGCATCTTTAAAGTGTCTTCATATTTGCCTGTTTGGATATTCGTTAGAACAAATGCTTTTCAGTGTGACTCTATCAGTTCCCTGAATTTTCTCATCTGTCAGAAATTCATTACTACAAAAAAATGAAGTCCTGTACCCCTATCATGTCAAACTGCTGAAGCAGAGCAGCCATACCACCCTGTACCCTTCACATGGCAAACTGCTGAAGCTGAGAAGCTATACCACCCTGTACCCTTCTTATGTTAAACTACTGAAGCCAACAGCTATACCACCCTGTACCCTTCACATGTCAAACTGCTGAAGCAGAGCAGCCATACCACCCTGTACCCTTCACATGTCAAACATCTGAAGGTAGGCAGGGCTGGGCTTGGTTAGTACTAGTACTGCTCCTGGGAAAAGTATGTTACAGCTGGAAGTGGTGTTGGTAGGCCAGCAGGAGGCACCCATACCTCTGGACCAAATAAAAAGTTCAAAAGCCCCAGAATATTGACGGGAACACAATGCCGGAGGAGGTACCGTCCCACGGTTGACACGATAAACCGAGGCCTTGACTCAGTGTGGTTACTGATGGGGCGGTAACCCCAGCATCCTGGTCTAATTCCCGCACACAAAGCTTGCTCTCTACATCGGACAACCTGCAGACCCTACATCCGATTGGCGACACGCTTGCTTTCCCAGCCCACACTTGATTCCCCAAGTCCTAGCCCGCAAAAGACAATGGAGTTCTCTGTCGACATATTTGACTATAGTTTCACTCCAGGATTAAAACTTTGATCTCATCTCTGGTTACGACTGATTGTGCCTGGCTTGGAAGATCTCGGACTTCCAACTGCTAATAATCTCCAGGATTCTCAAGGCCACGCTTATACACATGACTACACACACATTAAAAAGGAATGATATATTACTTCAACATCTTTGTTCATAATACTTTAAAGATGCAGTCAGTGCACACACATCGCTTCAGCCATCGTTTCATTTATGACTTGCTGAGAAGTGTTTTTATTTATAGTTTACACTGCTCAAATACTACAACAAACAAAATGCACTTAAGGAGTTTCACAAGAACTTATTTAGTTTTAAGAGAACTCCCAGCAATTTAGTAAATAAGTAGTATTTACTCAGTTCATGTTGTGAGAGAGTGTGCACTTGTGGTTCAAAACAACCGTGATTGAAGTGCTTCGGTGGGAACTGTTAAATACGCTGGTAAAATATATCTGGTGCAGTTTTTTAACTGTGATGGAGCACAGTCATACTATGAACAGAGGATTCATAAAAAGCAGTGCATTGTGACAGCAGACGTAGACCAACATAGCGTAATTTGAAACCATGCACGTTAAAACACCTAGTGCGTCACTCAGTGTCACCCGTAATAAAGCACAACATGTGCCTATAACTGCTTAATAAAGTGGCAATCCCCCGTTAGTGTAATTATACCTGCTTGATAAAGGCTCCAAAGGCCCACACCTGAAACATATCAATTCTGCCCCCACAAAAAACTATGTGTGCTGCCCTCAGCTACAGATGGGTCTGTGTATGTCAACACATATCTAGACGGAGAGACATCTTATTCCAGGAGCTGGGTGACCCTGATGATGACCATGGATGGTGGTCTTGTTTACAGTGGTCAACTGGACCAGGTGCAGAAAACTCCATTCGTGGCACTGGAGAGAGGCGAGTGTGTGACTGTGCATATGTGCATGCGTGTGTGTGGCTTGAGTTTGTGAGTATGTGTAGATGTGTGCCCCTGTCTGTACCTGTGTGTGTGTGTGTGTGTGTAAATACATTAATGTACTGTGTGTGTGTGTGTGTGTGCGCGCGCGTGCATTTGCGCGTGTGTGCTATTGAGTGTGCACGCATGCAAGTTGGAAAGGGTGTAGGTGTATGTGTCCATGTCTGTACTATGCGTGTGAGTGTGTGCATGTGCGTATGTATGTGAATCTGTGCGTGTGTATGTGCGTGTATGTGCGCGCGTGTGTATCTATGGGCCATCTTTATCGAAACAATGCAAAGCGAAGTGAAGCCAAACAACAAGGGCGCTTTGAAGAAGCAGAGTCAACCTGGGATTCGCATTTCCTCAACGGCAACAGCTGAAGTCCGGTACCTTTAGAATCAAATTGATAAACGATATAATACGATTTAATATTACGTTGTATTTGAGAAAATAAATAATATTTGTATACAAATATCTCAATGAAAAAGTCATTTACTTTACAAGGGTATTAGCAAGCTATGATAGACAAGACTGTCTCCTAATGTTAGGCTACTTATTCCACACACGCACGCACGCACGCACGCACGCACGCACGCACGCACGCACACTTCTCCGTCTATGCAACCTAGTTCTAAATGTTGAGAATAGCGTTAGCTAAATACTGAACAAGGAAAAACATCACAAGATAGCTGCAACTGCACTAGGGAGTAGCTACCATTACAGTAACAATGTTCCTATGAGGTGCCCATATTACGGTGTAAGCATTCTTATATCACCTGTTGCCTCCGAAGAAGACGCTAACTAGAAACATCAGTCGTATTTAATAAATGTGCTTAATTCCATTACGGGTGCTCCAGTGTTTACTCTGGGCAGTCTCTCTGACAAGCCAGGGTAAATGTTTCTATATATACACTGTCCCACACTGAGAGCACCTTCTGTCTTTTATAAGCTTTGACTGAAGTGTGTGGGGTAGCCTTTATTTCAGTGTTATAACACTGCCTATTTACTGTTACCATCCATATAGAACAATGCATGCTGCTAAGAATGTTATTTTCATTTTATCTTCACTTGACATTTTGCTTGCTGCGCTCAAGCGTGTTTCTTGCCCTCAACTGAGGTGAGAGGGCGGGGTTTAGGACAGAGGAGGAGACTTACTTTGATTGTAAACACAGGACCACAGCAAGGCTAAATCCTGCACAGTGCACCTTTAAAGCATAAGATTTCGCCCCTGCGGATGGCCAATATTTCAAAATAAGTTATTTGAAATACGTATTTGCACGTAAGTATTTCATATGTAATATGGGTTACTTTTTGATTGGTTTATACTGTTCTGTGCCAAAAGGAAACCTGTAGTGACTGTAGTTTTGAGATACATTTATTTTGGAGGTGTTTTGTATTTTGTAATGATATGTTTGCATATCTTTGCCCATATCTGAATACCTCCATTGAAGAATTTTTAATTGAGTACTGTTTTACATGGGTTACATTGTGTTCAGTACAATGGCACCTATGAAAGCTCTTACAATTTATGTATTATTATGCAGGAGAGATGTTCAGTATTTTGTTTTCCCAATAGAATATGTTTTTGCCAATTGCTGTTGGTATGCTTCTCCTACATGCTAAAGTTTGCTGTGAGTAGAGCAGGTGGAGGTGGTGGCTGGATGCCCACTGAGACTGGCTGTGAGACCTCACCAATAGGTTACTGCAAATAGGTAACCCCGCCCTCCCTGCCCCAGCCCCGCCCTCCCTGTCTCCTAACCCTCCGGCCGGTGGTTCCTGCGGTTTCGGCTCTTGCCCCGGTCCAGGAAGGGCTTGAGCTTGGCCAGGTTGCCCCTGGGCGAGGCGGGCCTCTCGGCCTGCCGCTGCTCCTTGCAGTACTGCTGCAGGGAGTGGACGTCGGGCGCCCCAAAGGCTGAGAGCAGCGCCTTGGGGTGAAGCACCCCGGCAAGTGTCCACGGCAACCGCCGCTTGTCCGTCAGCGCCGCGGCCGCCGCCCAGTTGCCGAGTACTCGGAGGCGCACCGTGGCCGCCGTGCGCTTGAAGCCGTTCTCCGTGGTCTGGCAGAAGTACAGGCCCTCGTCCGACATCTGCGCCAAGCGGATCAGCAGCCCGCCGCTCGAGGGGATGAGCCTCTCGCTTGGTTTCACCTGCCAAGGGCCACAAACATGAAAGGTTTTGTTTTTTCCGGTTGTGGGTGGATTTTCTTTGCTGCCTCAGTTATCTCCCATAAAGGAAAAGGCAGATTTTGTTTCTGGCCAGACACACTCGACCGGAGCAGGAAAATATTTCACTGGTTACACTGTAAGGACCGATCAAAAAATGTAATTACCGATTGCACTTTAGCAAACGACGTGACTCCATTTTCAGCACCTGACCTCTTTTTTTAGCAATGTTTTACTAGTTGTGTGTTTTTTAAACCCCGACTGCAAACCTAATTTCCCTGCTTGGGACAAATAAAGTGAACTGTGAACTTTGAAAAGCCAGGAGCCACGAAAACTACGCTACGCTAGCGGAGTTGTAAAAAATCAGCCGACAGCTGTGCCAACGGCGGGCCACTATATTTTTGGCTGCTAGGGGCTAGACTATATGGCAAACTGAAGAACTAAAGGCTTTGGAGTGTGTGTGTGTGTGTGTGTCTGTGTGTGTGAGCACATCAGTGTGTGTTTTGAATATAAATAACAGAATACTTTGGCAAACATTAGAATCAGAGGTTAAACAGGGTATTTGGAAGGAGATATTGGGGTTGTCCACTCTTGGCCTCATTCAGATATGAAAAGTATTAATTTATTAATGGGTAACAGTTGTACACAAGCGCTTCAAAACCTGGACTGAAGCATCCGGTGATCAATCAAGCACAACCTTGGATGCTTTAGGAGAATGACGAAAGAAAGAAAGGCGAAACTCGGGCGTGCCGAGCGTTTATCAACAGACCGTCTGCTCAGTTTAGTGCTTAGTGCTCGAAACTCTTTCCTCAAATTTAAAAGGGGACTCCACCCAAGAAAAGCATCATCTCTAACAAGAACACATTTTTAGAAGAAATCTGGCAGACCGTGATTCCATTCTGAATATATCAGTTGGTTTTTTTGCTCCGGTAGGAGTAAAATAATTTTTATAATGTCAAAGGGGACTCAACTTCCAGAAATTATAATTTGATACGTTCTGTGTTACACTCAGTATAATTTCTGTGCCCTTTATTTAATGTGTCATAGCCCGGGGTTCTCAAACTCAGTCCTGGGTGGCCCCTGTTTTTGCTGGTTTTGGTTCCAACCACAACTGCAACCGAATTGTAACGAGTTGTCAATCCTCAATCTGACACTTTTAATGTTTTTAAATATTTGTTGAAGGATTTACTCTCTTATGTCACCTTATGACTGAAGTAGCCATGCATTCCATGAAGAATAATGTCCCATTCACAGTCCAGGACTTTTCATTAATAAGAGCAACTAATGCTTTCATTTTCTGCAACGCGGCAAATGCTTCCTTTAGAAAGAGGTTCAATTGTTTTATAATTTTTTTTCTTTTTCAATTGTTCAAACTGTTGACTGACAGATAAAATGTATGACATCCAAACTGCTGAAAGTCTGTACAACTGGTCACTGAAAAATAAGGAGCCAAATCTGCGTGCAATTAAGACATGACAAAGGCAAATATTCTGAAAGTACTTAAACACATGTTTTCAACAACACTAATTAAGCAAGAGATTGGCTGTAACAAAAACCAGCATACACAGTGGTCCCCTGGGATTGAGTTTGAAAACCCCCGGTCAAAACCAAATCTTTCATTTTCATCTGCAAAAGACCATTTGAAAAGTGATAATGCCATTGAGATATAACTATATAACTCCTGCTTTTTACAGTCATTGGAGTCAAATGTATTTCTCATACAGCCAAAATATTCCACATATTAACCATATGTTACAATATTCCATTACTGCAAGGGGTAAAAACAAAACCTGCAGTCTATAAAAGTTGGGTAAAATTCATATAAGAATCCTCCATATGGTGATATATCAAATAGTAACAAAAAAAAAGAAAATAAAAACTTTTGGACTTTCTTTACATTTTTTCTCAGCACAATCTTTTGTCTTTCTGACAGCTGGCCAGCAAAACAGTCAACAAAGCCCCAGTTCTGTCAATAACACGAATATGTGCTGTAAAACGCTGGCATGAGGAAAGCATTTGAGTATTGAGTAAGGTGATTTCATCTGATTATGATGTCATCCCTTTTGGAGCGTCTCATCATTAATGCCTTGGGAGGGGGGGCAATGACGGGCCACCACGTGTTGACACAAACACAATGCCCTGCTCTTGTATTAATTATTACTGTACAATGTTAATGTCATGATGTTATCGCATATAGAAATTGAATATATTGAACTCAAATCAATATCAGATATTATCAATCCTTCACAACATATGGGAAAATAAATAAAGTATTATTACTATTGCTACACTGCAAGATACGCATT